>PVIY010016807.1:0-16787 GCA_004026745.1 Myrmecophaga tridactyla | reverse complement strand
CTGTCCCACATTACTAAGAAGATTTGCACCCTGGGAGTCATGTCTCACGTAGGAGAGAGGGCAGTGAGTTCACCTGCCGAGTTGGCTTAGAGAGAGAGGCATGTGCCCATTCTTGAACTGTGCCCAGATTGGCCAGGCCCAGGTCACATGTCCTTCCCTGCAGCAGCTGGGGTCAGAAGTTGGGGGCAGTCAGAGATGGGGTAAACCCCACCAAAACCACACCATCAGAGCAAGGGAAAATGATAGGCCATTGCCAGAAGACATTATTCCATTATAGGCTTTTCCATCGGGGAGGACAAAGTGAAAATCCTAATGGAACATACTCTCTCTGATCTGCCAAAACCCTCCTTTCAATAGAAAAGGAAAACAAGGCCCAGGGAAGTTAGGCAATTTGCCCAAGATCATGTAGCTACTAAGTGGCAGAGCAGAGATTGGAACCCAGGTGTGTCTTTACACTGAACACAGTCCATGCCCTTGACCACTGCATTATCCCCCTCCCATGTGGTTTAGAACTCAGAATCCTAGCCAGGCCCTGCCCAGACCTGCTGCCAAAATAAAACCAGAGACTGAGACCTTATACCTACAATCTCTCCCGTTCCATCTGAACAATTCTCAATGATAGGAAGTATTTATATTTGGTTGAAATCTGACTTGAGTTTACTTCTTTGAGGAGTAACAGAGAAAAAAAATGCAATCCCTCTTTCAGAGGACAACCTTTCAGCTCTTTGAAGATGGTAACTTGCTCTCTATAAAACCTTTTCTAAACATGTGTTTTTGTCTCTTGATCCCATGAGACATGACTTTTAGCCTCTTCATGGCCCTGATCACTCTCCTCTGAGTATGCTGTAGCAAGTGAGTGTTCCTTTTAAAACATGGTGTTTGTAACAAAGTACTCCAGATGTGCTCTGCCAGTCTGGCAATTCAGTGGGTCTCTTATTTCCTTTGCTCTGAAATCCTCCCTCTATTAACCCAGCATTGGCTTTTTGGCAGCCACTCCTGTGCTGTTGGTTGGCTGCATTTTTTACAACAAACTTGCAGTCAGTGGTTGTACAGTTGAATATTCTTGTACCTGAGTTGTTGGGGCAAGATGTGGCTGGGTCCCAACAGGCTGCTTAGGGAACTGCAATGATTTGGAAAGGAGAGAAAAGGCTCTGTTTGGAATATGGGGGGTAGGAAGTAAATGTGAAAAAGGATCTGAGTAAACCCAAATGTGGAGGTGATATCTAATAAAATTAGTTCAGCAAACACTTATTAAACACATGAGCCCAATAGATAAATTCTTGTTGAATTTCATCTAGTTTGTTTTGGTCTATTGTCCAAGTCCATAAGAATCCTGCTGTTCTGGTATCGGCTCAGCATTCGCTTTGCTGCTCTCACCTGCCCACCCTTGTTCACACACCTCCTATGGAGCAGCGTATAGCTCCATTCCAATATCTCTGCTCTCTTCTGTTAAAATCTGCCCCATCCCCTGCCTGCTGTAAAAAGTATCTTCTTTGTATTGCCACCAGGCAAGAAGATTGTGTAAGTATTGCTTTTAGAGTTCCTGTGGTGACTTTAGCTTTTTTTTCATTTTCCAAGTATGAAGTTATAATGTTGAATGTGTGTTTTTAAACTACACATACCATCACCCTGGGAAGTTGTGTACCCTGTCTTCTCTTGTCACCCTGTACCACCACCCCCATTACGATTCACTGCCCTAACCTAAGGCAACTTCTGCCTCCTTAAGTTTAACCCCTGTCCTATGAGATTACTATTTATCTGTGTCATCCATGTCTCATCTCCGAGCCTAGCAATAAGCCATTTCCTATCCTTGGAGCAGCTCCCCTGTTTTACCCACTTTTCACTTTCAAAGCACAAGTGAAGCTGTACCTCCTGCTTGAAATATTCCCCAGGTTCATGCTGTGCATGTCTGACTTGCTTCTTCCTGGACAGAAGCACGTGCATATTGTAAAAAGCACACTTAAAGGGCACATTATTTGTATTAGCTGGCATAATGAAAAAAAAAGATAATATCTATGTTTTAAGTATATTTGAACAGGTATTACAGAATATAAATCAGTAAAAAATATAACCTTTATTATATGTTTGTTCCTTTATTTAGTCAGTACCTAAGTAGATCAGGACCTTGGTTTAGAGTGGAAAACAAAAAAGGCAGACCTTGGGAAGCTTATAGCATGGGAACAGTGCTCTAGATTGTGCCAAAAAGACATCCCACATTCATGAATCAGAAGACTCAATATGGCGAAGATACCAGTACTTCCCAGGCAGATCTATAGATTTATTTATTTATTATTATTATTTTTTAGATCTATAGATTTTACATAATCCCTGTCAGAATCCCAGCAGACATTATTTGTAGAATTTAGCAATCTGATCCTAAAATTCATATGGAAATGCAAGGGTACCAGAATAGCAAAAACAGTCTTGAAAAAGAAGAACAAAGTGTAGTATTTTGAAATCGGGAAGTGTAGGCTGGCTTTAATGCTTCGCTTTTCCAGACCCTGGGGTCTGAATTCCTTGAGGGGAGGATTCCACCTGAGCCTGGGCCCCACCCCTCTCCCGGGGAAGGCACAGGCTCCAGAAAAACAAACAAGCTCAATTCTGCTCATGCCTGGGGCAGTTGGAACCTGAGGAGTCCTGCAGGTGTATCTAAAGAGTAGTCAAGCCATAGAAACACAGCCACAAAAAAGAAAAAGAAAAATCCTTTTCAGAGCAGGACCCCCATTCCTCAGGTTTGCCAATCAAGAGCTTAAGTTGGTACGTTGCTCTGTGTATCTCCAGGTCCTATGTGCCCCCTCCTTTCCTTCAGGGCCCAGACCTTTTCAAGTCCAAAAAAACCTCTGTTGTTTCGTTTTTTATTTTCCTTTTTCTGTCAGCCCTGCCTCCTCTGCGCCGGGGCAAAACCCAGCAACCTCTGCTTTTACTCCAGGTTCAGCTGAGCTGGGGGCCTATTTTTAGTAGTCAAAATTTGTTCATTGATCCCACAATTGGATCTTGGTTGCGCTCAGCCCCTGCTGCTGGTAAAGTCTCTTTTCCCCTCTGGGAAGCAGTCTGTGGGGGGAGGGGCGCCAGCCGCCACAGTTTAGAGAACTCCAGGGGTGAAAGTCTTCCTGGCAGCATGGGAGATGACTCCCAGGGATGAGTCCGGCCCTGGCACAGTGGGATCAATAATTCCATCCTGACCAAAAGGGGGAAAAGAAGTGTAACTAATAAAGTATCAGTGGCTAAGAGAGTTCAAATAGAGTCGAGAGGCCACTCTGGAGGTCACTCTTATGCAAGCATCAGTTAGACATTGCTACCTATCGTAACTTGCCAAACCCCACGTAAAACCATTCCAGCCAATCCTAAAGAACACCTGGGGCAATATATAAGCTTCTACAAAGATTCCATGCACTAGGGCTACGTTCCAGAAACCTGCAACCTCCAGATGGGTCCCTGGACCAGATAAGTCCTGAAACCTAGAGGGCCCAGCCACTGCAGAACATCAGCTAGTTCCATCTCCCTACCCCTTATTATTGACAGCAGCTTCCAACCTGAAAAAGTTAGAATGGCCGTAGCCCAAATACCCCTAAAGAGTGGGATAGAAAGATCAAAGGTGATGGTGGAGTTATACAGAGAAGGTAGGGTTTAACAAATGAGTATGACTGCTGAATCATTATATTGATATTTCCTTTAGTCTCCAGTACCTTAGAGCAGCTATAAGTAAAAACCTAAAACTGTGGAATTGTAACCCATACCAAACTCTGAAATCTGTTCTACAACCGATTGTTGTGCTGTGCTTTAAAAGTTTATTGCTTTTTTGTATATATGTTATTTTTCACAAGAAAAGAAAAAAAAGTCAGTTGTGTTGATAAAAAAAATATTTATTTCTTCTACCCTCCAATGTTCTGGAACAGCTAGAATGAAAAATCTGAGATGATAGTATGGTAACCCATGACAAACTCTGGGATCTGTTCTGTAACTACTTGTTGAAGAGTGCTTTGAAAACTATTGCTTTTTTCTTTCTTTGCTTTGTATATATGTTATATTATACAATTTAAAAAAGTTAAAAAAATCAATTTGACATTTGTGTGTGGATCTATTTATGGACTCTCTCTTCTGTTCTATCCATCCATGTGGTTATCCTTCACCTGTTGTTAGGTGTACACACATTTTGGATTGTTTTGTCTTCATGGTGAATTGACCCTTTTATGGTTATATAACATCCCTCTTTATTCCTGGTAATTTTCTTTGCTGTGAAGTCTACTTTGGTTGTTATTAACATCTCTACATAATCTACATAATTACTCCGAAGGGTAAGAATTTTAGTTTATTAATTTAATACTTCTTTATAAGAAAAAAAAAAGGCCAATGCTTCATCACCATCCAAATCTCTGATCACTTCTAGTCCAGTTGGTCTCAGTTCCCCTGCAGTCAGCAGGTGAAGTCACTGTGATAGCATATATTATTGTTCAAAATTATTTGCTTCCCATCCCTGTGGGAGGATTATGCACCCCGACCCTGTTGAACTTGGTAATGGAATGTGACTGGCTTTGGTTGATGCAGTAAAGGAAGAAGTGATAAATGTTCAGTTCTGAGTGGCAACTGTCAGAGCCAGCTCCTGGTTCAGTCTTTTCTCCTCTGCCCTGAGAACAGCAGTATTCTGGACAGAAGCAGCTCTAATAGCTTGGTTCCTGGAGGGAAGATAAGGCAGAACAGAACCACAGCTGATCAGGGATGGACAGGAGGCATGGATGAGAAGTAAACACTTGTACTTATAAGCCATTGAGATTTTAGCATTGTTTGTTACCACAGTATAGGGGCCAAGCCCTAGGCCTAGTCCATTCTGGGCATTTTTCTTTATAAACAGGAGCCTGCAAGGGCACTTTTCCTGGATTAGAAAGTGAGAAGAGGTAGAGAAGGTGAGGCACAACCTAATGACTGGAGTTAAAGGACAAACTGCCCAGCTGTTGGCCCTTAGCCCTGGATGAAATGCAATTTATATGAGGCCCATCAGTCTCAACCCTGTCCTCATTGAGTTTAAGCCTATCACTGTCAAGTTACCCTGCATTGGGGGTGCCAAGACTCAGAACGGATATGTGCTGTCTCTAATCTGTGTTGAGATACCTACTGTTTACTATTCTCAGCTGTACTCAGAGGTGCCATTTATTGAGACCTGCCTCATCCTCCTTCGTGCCCTATGCCTGGTCACCTCAGGAAATATTTGTTGAGTACAAAATTGATGTTATTACAGAATTTGGCACTGATAGTAATTTAGTTCTTTTTTTTGTTTTCCAGGCAGAGTGCATGGAGAGTTTAGTAAAGTAAAGCAGAAAGAGAAGACTTAGATGAGTGAGCACAATTGAGGGCTGAAGAAGGGGAAGGGCCGAGACCTGGGTGGGAAGAGGGTGCAGAGTTGACAGGTTTGCTCAAAAATTTCAATGGAATAAAATATTTACCACCAACAATATTTACTGTAAAAATGAAAGAGGTCATACCAAGACATTCCTTTTTTTGGTAATAAAAATGATTATTACATTGAGCTCAATATAACTCAAAAATGAGTTAGCTCATAGAAAAGCAAATCTAATCCCCCCAATAAATTAATGTATATATGTGTGTGTGAATGAAAAGATGCTTAAATTCACTAGTAGTCAGGTAAATACAAATTTAAAAAATTAAAGTAATAATGAGATATCACTTTAAACCCATTTAACTAAAAGAAAATTCAAAGAGCATAACTTGTTGGCAGAAATGGGGAACACTTATTAAGACTAAAAGGACACATAACCTCAGTAATCCTATTGTTAGGAATCAATTCCATAGAAATTAAAGCACTGTTCAAAAGAACATTTTTTATAAGGCTATTAATTGCAGTATTTTTGTAGTGGCAAAAAATCCTGGAAAACAAATGTGTGTTAGTTAGGGTTCTCTAGAGGAACAGAATCAACAGGGAACACTTGCAAATATAAAATTTATAAAAGTGTCTCATGTGACTGTGAGAACGCAGAGTCCAAAATCCGCAGGACAGGCTGTGAAGCCGATGATTCTGATGGAGGGTCTAGATGAACTCCACAGGATAGGCTCGCCAGCCGAAGCAGGAAGAGAGCCTGTCTCTTCTGAATCCTCCTTAAAAGGCTTCCAGTGATTAGACTGAGCATAACTCATTGCAGAAGACACTCCCCTTGGCTGATTACAAATGGAATCAGCTGTGGATGCAGCTGACGTGATCATGATTTAATTCTATGAATTGTCATTGCAACAGACAGGCCAGCACTTGCCCAACCAGACAAACAGGTACCACCACTTGACCAAGTTGACACATGAACCTGACCATGACAAAATGAATACCCATCATTAGGGTAGAAGATCAGTTGCATTATTATACACATCCGTCATGGAATATTATACAGCTGATAAAAGCATGCATTTGAATTACACCAGAAGACTTGGAGGGATCTTTTAAGGTTTTGTTAAATGAGAAATGCAAGGTACAACAGTCTGTGTCATATCCTGTGATCCATCCCATTCTTTAAAATGTCCCACTCCCCAAAAAACCCTCTACGTTAACAGGAAATTTATGTACAAGCATATATATAATTATATATATATATATATATATATGTACACACACACACAAACAAAAAAACACATGGAAGAATATATATATAAGGTTGTTACACAGACCGTATGTTTAAGGGATTAATGTAAGGGGAGGAGGGAGCCAAGCCAAAAAGAGAATAAGGACAGTTGAAAAAGATGCATCTATATGATTATAAGTATACATTTATACAATGCTATGTGGGGATGCAGAGGTAATGAAATAATATTCTCTAAATATTGGAAAGCAGCATATTGTTAAAATTCATTTCTGAAGCCATAGATTTAGCCTGTACTAATCTACCCACCTTCCTCCTGATGTCTGCAGTTTATTTGTGTTCTTCTTTGGCTTGCAAAATTGCATCAGATGTGGCGACCTTTTGTTCCTCCTTCCATTTATACACCCAGTGTAAGCAAAAGACCCCAGAGCGCTAAAGAGATGTGCCTGTATGGGGTGGGTCACAAGACTCAGCCGGTGAGAGTACAGATGCCTCAGATACTGCAGGCTGCTTCTCTGGTGGAATGAGGGGGACAGACAGTCTTACTTTGGGTGGGGATGAAAGAATCCATTCCGCAGTTAAGCCCAAGCTAAAGAATAAAAGAGGTGACTTTCAGTTAATGTACAGTGCCATTTCACAATCCAAACCACACTCAGTCCTGTGTGTGAGTGGTCACTGCTGTGTCATTGGAAGGCCGTTTGTCTTTGCTGATGGGAATGTGAGGAAAGAGCTTTGCGTTCTTACTCTGGAGCTCTTGATTTCCTGTCCCAAGGTTATCCAACAGGCCTCAGAACAAATAAAAATGCTTCTGTTGAACATTGCTGATAAATAGTGATTTTTAAAAAGAACACCAATAGTCCACTATTCAAATGAGACTTGTAACTTCACTCAGCCATTCCTAGACTTAACTTCAATTCTGGTTGACTTTAATATCATTGATTCAGAGTTGTTGACTGTAGAACTATGTCAGTACCACTGAATGCTGTTGTTCCTGAGATCAATATAAATTGAGTTTTAGATGTTTTTTGTAGAGGCATAGATTAAAGGAGAAAGTCAAATATGTAATTCCTTAGGTGGTAACCATTCTAAACTATCCCAATTTTTTTTTTTTAACCTAATACTCTTGGCAGTATCACTTTGAAAGTACCCAACAGAGTTTTTTCATGAGCCCTCTTGTAAAATAATATGCTACAATTTTGAGTAATATTTTTTTAATTGGCAAGATTCTAACTATTACAATGCATATTTCTTTTCACGTTGTCTGAAGTCAACAGTGGCTTTATCTTTACTTGACTCTTTTCTTATCCATTTTATTTTTCATCACAGAGTTTTAATTACAGCTTTATGAGATGTAATTTACATACCATACAGTTCACCTATTTAAAATGTACAATTCAGTGCTTTTTAGTGTATTCCAAGGGTTTTGCAGCCATCACCACAGTCAATTTTAGAAATATTTTCATCACCTCCAAAAGAAACTCCATGCTCATTAGCTATCACTCCCCAATCTCCAACTCATACCCCACCTCCAGCCCCTTAGCAACCACAAATCTACTTTCTGTCTTTATAGACTTTGCCTGTTCTAGACATTTCATATAAATGGAATTATATAATTTGTGACCTTTTGTGTCTGGTTTCTTTCATTTAGCATGTTTCCAAGGTTCATCCATGTGGTAGTATGTATCAAAATTTCATTACTTTTTATGGCTGAATTGTATTTCACTGAATGGATAGACCACTCTTTGTTGATCCGTTCATCAGATGGGCATTTGGGCTCTTTCTGCTTTGTGGTTATTTTAAACAGTGTTACTGTGAACATTTGTGTACAAGGTTTTGGGTGTAGGATGGGCTTTTTAGCGACTTGGTGACCCTTTTAAATATCAATGATATCATAGCAAAGTAGGACTTCCAAATGTCCTCTTGCTCAGTGCCTTGTTTTGAGGCATATAAAGTATCTGGTTTTTAGACACGGTCAGCTAAGTGGCTAACCCAGTACAAGGAGGTAGAGTGCTGAGGGTGGGGGTGGGGGTGGGGAAGGGCCCAGGAGCCAGGTCTCTTGCTCCCAGGTTTCATGATTTACCAAGTGGTGCAGATACATGAAGGCCAAAGGACCTAAAGCCTGTGATGAATGGATTTGTAAAAATGCCTTGCCAGTCATTTCTGTTTCCTGTTTCTTCTGTTTTGTCCTTTACAACAGTGTGGTCTGGTCCAAAGCAAAAGAATGAGAACTTAAGAGTTAGAAGGTTACTTAGAGATTTTCCAGTCTGATATTCTTATTATACAGATGAGAAAACTGAAGCCCAGAGAGTTGATGTGACTCTCCCTAGATCACACTGTTAGAGGCAGAGCAAGGACTGGAATGCTAGTCACTTCATTCCTTGCCCTGTACTCATTTCGCCCCTTAAGGATGAAGATTCATTGCTTCATGAGCAGTGAGTCATCTTGTGTCTCTTCTCTAATAGAATCCTGTCACAGGGCTGCTGTCAGCCAGCCAGGAGCAGAAAGACGCCTGGGTGCGAGACAACATCTACAGCATCTTGGCCGTGTGGGGCCTAGGAATGGCCTACCGCAAGAATGCTGACCGTGATGAGGACAAGGCCAAGGCTTATGAGCTGGAACAGGTAATGGGGCTGACAGCTATGTCTTGGCTGCTCAGCACCTTGCCCTTGCACTGAAAATCTATGTGGAAGTAGCTATGCAGAAATTTAGTGAAGGCATCTCCTCCATTTCTGCTATAGAATATTTTAGATGGGCTTTTAGGTGGTCTCAACCTTTCATTCATCTATTTTTCTTTGAAATTTTTCTCTCCACAAGACGGTAATGAAATGACAAAAATTACACTGAATAGCAAAATAAAGCAATATATAAAGCATCCAAACTTCTAACCCCAAAGCATCAATTTCCCTAACTAGCTAGATTCCTCTCACACATGCTCTATCAACTTTATTCATATGTATATGTATAGAAGGTGTCATTATAAACTAATGCAATTGTTATTACTTTACAAATATGATTGTTTTTAAAAAATCAGCACACCAGAGCTACACATTCCAAAGTGTGCACTCTTTAAAACTGTTGTGTTAAAAGGTAGTATTTCTCCAAACAGTGTTGCCATTGCTTAAAACATTTTTGAAACTTCCTATAAAAATGCCTTTCTAATTTGAGTCATTCTAGGAAAGCAGCCTTACTACTTTATAGTGATTTTTAATTTTGACCAAATTGATGTTATCCTATTTTGTGCCCATGTCACTCACCGTGTGGCATGGTTGTTTTATAGTTTTCCAAAATCAGAAACCAAGATACCCACCAAAGCAAAGATCTGCTGTCACTGAGTATGTAAGGAAATCATCTGCCCCTGAGCCTGGGAGGTATTTTCAAAGTGCTTTAAATGGTAGCATCAAAGTAGGGAGCATATAAAAGTGTTATTCTATTGGTGAGAGACCCATTGGAATTTCTCTTGTTGGCTCACATGGCTAGTAGATCATCAGGTCCAGAAGGAGTTCTTATGGCCCTGTCGGTGATTGTTTATAACAATCATACCTGGCTACAGAGGTTTCATTCTGACTGACAGAATGAAGGTACCTTGGCAGCACTGGGGAAGCTAAGAGAGGAAGCTTGTTTGTGGAAGAAAGGGAAAGATGGTTTGGATTTGACAAGACATGCTGAGTGTGAGGTGATGAAATTACCAGGTCTTTAAGGTAAGTCAAGAAAGGGTAGGTAAAAAAAAATGCATACAACAAGCATCAAATGCTCCTCTTAGACACTGGCTGATTCTTATATAAGTGAACCGATTCATTTAATAGTATAATAATTTGCTGAAGATGTCCTCCAAGTCTCCCATCTCCCTTTGAAACCCCAGCATTACTCACAAAATCAAAACAAAGCCATGCCTGTCTGTGCATGTGCACACAAGCACATAAGCACACACACACACACACCTGTACCTTTTCTGTAAGTGCTTTCTGGCCCTGGTTAAGATTTACTAGTTTTTGCAGCTCTGTGACTAATAGTAGTAAGGTAGGTACAGACCATGTTGTTTCCTAAAGCCTTTTTTTTATTCCATGAGTGTGGTGAATAACTCAAGGAAACATCTCCCTTGATTATGGAAAATAACTCAGGGATCTTTCACCAATCCTCAGTTGGGGCAGTATTGCATTTTGGGCTTGGGCAGTACAGTTCTTCAGTGTGTGAGCCTATCTCAGGGCTTGCAGGACATTTAGAGTCCCTGGTCCTACTCAATGCCAGTAGCTCCTGCCTCATACCACCCATCCAGCTCCCCTCTCATCGTGATAATAAAAATGCCTATACCCTCACGTCTCTAGCTGCTTTCCACCTCTGAGGGTGGTGATACCACACCCAGTTGGGAACCACCTGAAAATAACTTAAAATTTTCATGATGGAAAATAACTTGTCTATATTTGAGGGGAAGTTAATTGACAAATACTTATGCCAGATACTATAGAAAATGTTAATTATCACGATGTTATTTATACCTTACAGTTAGGAGGTGACATTTTCTGCCCTGAAAGAGTTTATAACATAAAGTGGAATTGTATTCTAGAATCCTAGGAGTTTAGAGGTAGAAGGATCTTGAGGATGCTGTTGTGACCCCTGCACTTGGCCTCCCCTGCAAACCACGTGTATTCTGGAGAGAGGAGACACTCATGCCCCTGGGTAGCAGCTGCTTTCAGCCATGTGTGGAGTAGGGGTTTTAGCAGGGTGTTTTATGACCAGTCTTTAAATGGGCCTGGATGGTGGAAGATGTAGAGAGGCAACATAATATATTGGTCAAGAGCATGGACTCTGGAGTAAGACTGCTTGAGCTGGTGTCCTCGCTCCCCCTACCCCTGCCAGCTCTGAGACTTTGGCAATGTTGCTTCCTCTCTCTCAGCTAAGCTTCCTCATCTATAAAGCAGGGTAATAAGAGTACCTGCCTCAAAGACAGTTGTGAGAATTAGAGATAATCCAGGCAAACTGTTCTGGGCAATACCTGGACATAGTGTCTAATAGATTAAGTTAATGTTTTTGTTGTTATGTATGATAATGATAATAATAATAGTAATTGGTTTAAATACATCATATTATTAAGAAACTTTAGCTGCCATTTGCATTTCATAAGAACATGACTCAATAATCCAGTAATAGTGTTACAAATGGCTATTTCCTCAGAGCCTCATTACTTCTGGGCAGGCGTGGTACACTTAATTCACCTTTACTATAATAAAAATAAATTACTAAGAACTATGACATAAAGCTCCAGAGTACTAGGTTTATAAAAATCATGTTCTTGAGATGTCAAGGAGGAGGCACTGGATTTTAGAGCTAGAAAATACTGTCTGGTCCATTGGGCTAAGTTACTTCTTTGGAATGGAGTGAGGGAAATAATACAGATAATCAGATACATGTGTCTGTTAGGGAGCTGCCTTTTCAGTGGAGTCACAGGCAGTACTGACTTCACACCACGTGGAAGTAAGGAAGTTGTTCTAAGGGAACCGGGAACTGACCTTGAAGTGACTCCGCCTTGTCTCTGCAGAACGTGGTGAAACTGATGCGGGGCCTTCTCCAGTGCATGATGAGACAGGTAGGTGCAAACCCACAGATGCACACTTGCAGGTCCCTGAGCCAGCATTCCATGTGCTGTTAATCATGACAGCAAACATTCTTACAGCATTTTGAACTTTTCTCCTAAGAAGAAGAGAAATTGAAAACAATATAATAGTAGAATTTCATTTTATTCTAGAACCACAGTCTCAAAGAACACTGTTTCTCAGAATCCCTTTTAAAGAGATACGTCTGTAAAAGGAGAACATTTTTTTAAATGGAGGAAACACTTGGCTAGTCACTCTTCAAAACCCATTTTTTATTCCACTGAATTTATAAAAGAGTATATTTTCATTTGAGATTAAATGTTTGTGTTTTTAAAACTTGACATTACCATTTGCCAGGATAAACAAAACAATTCATTGAGTACATACTATGTGCCAGACATATACTGAGGTACACAAATTTAAAGATGAATACCAAGAGAAAAAAAAAAAAGATGGAATACCAAGTCCCAAAGGGACTTAGCTGCCCCATGATAGAGTCAAATGCACAGAGGATGATAGAGAAGCATGCTTTTCCTTTACATCTGTTGCTCACTTTAAATACTTATCCAGTGACCCTATCCTCCACCCAGCCCTTTCTGGATTGTCACTCCTTATATGATAGGCTCAACTAGTCTGGTTCACCTGAGGCCATCATCTGGCCAGGAGTCAGTTCCCCATCTAGTTTTCAGATGTAATTGCTCTTTTCCTCTCAACACAAGGAGACAAAAAGTAGAAATTGAAATAAATCATCTGCCTCCCTTCTCTACTTGTTTATCTCCTCCCTCCCTTCTTGCCTTCTCCTTTTTCCCCCTCCTCTCCCTCCATCTCTCATTGAGTACCTACCAGGTATCACAGCCAGAGATATAAGACGAGGAAACCCTTTGGCATGATTCCTTGTCCCCGAAGAGCTTGTTAAAATCCCACTGGGCTGGGGCATTTCTGGTGAATGGGCAGGAAGAATCCTCCAACACAACACCTCTGTTGTCAATAGTGAACGTCAGCTGCCCTGGTCCTTCTGTCTCCCGGAGGCAGCAGAGAAGAGGTCTAGGTCCAGGTGATTGAGCCTGGGCACAATCTCGACCAGGTGTGATACCCCCTCCCTCCTCACCTTTAGCTATATGGAGCCAACTTGCCTTCTCTTCTGTCACAGGTGGATAAGGTGGAGAAGTTCAAGCATACGCAGAGTACCAAGGACAGCCTGCATGCCAAGTACAACACAGCCACCTGCAGCACCGTGGTGGGTGATGACCAGTGGGGCCACCTCCAGGTGGATGCCACCTCCCTCTTCCTTCTGTTCCTGGCCCAGATGACAGCCTCAGGTGAGCCAGGCCAGTTGAGCCTATCGTTTAGGCAGTGACAATCCTGTAAGGGATGGGTGACAGGTGGGGTCACTGGATCAGTATTTAAAGTGAGCCATTGATGTAAAGGAAAAATATGCTTCTCTATCATCTTATGTGCATTTAACTCTATGATGTGGCAGTTAAGGCAGGAATCCCATCTCTATCTCAATTGGTGATGTGCCCAACAGTCAGCATCTAGTAAACATTTGTGGGGCAAGGGTTGTGGAGATAGTGCTGCTGGCTTCTTTCTGTTGACCCCGAAGCTTCTTTATTGTCACTCTCCCCCAATTACTAGAGCAATCTAGGTTTTGTCTCAACAGTTCCAACACCTGAAGAAGTATCCTGCTCTCCCTTAGCTTTTACTTCTCCACAGTAAGTAGCGCTGTCCCTTTAAGTCTGCCTCTCATCATCCTGGTCATTCTCATTTACCCAAAATTCATGTGAACAACATAATTTTCCAGAACTCAGCAGTGTGTCTGGAGTGCTCTGACTAGCCCATGTACTGGTGCTCTGAGTAGGCCAACGACTTCCCCACTATGTGTGCTGTGTGCATTGAAGCCTGAGTTCATGGCTCCTCTGGCAGCCTGGATAGCAGCCCTTCCAGACTCCAGGCTGCAGCTTGTCTTGGTGCACCAAATGGTCTCTCCTGCAGCAGAGATTAATGTGGGTGCTCCCATGGGACTTAGGCCACCTTGCTGCTGTGTCTCAGAATCCTTTCACCATCCCGTAAACCCATGCTCCTGGGTTAAGGCTTCCCATTTATTTCAGAGTGCAAGTATGAGGCTCTAAAAGGATCAGTAATCAGTACGTAGTATCCTTATAGCTTTGTGAATAACCCTTGTAGTTATAACAAGTACTTTTTCATTACAAAAGTGAATATAAGCTCACTGTAAATATTTTAAATATATTTTTATATATAACAAAATATAAAGAAAAAATCTCCTTGCCAATTTTCATTTGGATGTATTTCCTCCAATTTTTTTTTCTAGGCTATTTTTGTAAGGTCATATTGGATGCATAAAAAATCGTGTTTTTATTACATAGCGTTATAACTTAAGCATTTCTCCCATGATCTTACAAGCTCTTCATAAACATAATTTTAGTGACTTTATCGATGGATAGACCATAATTAATTAAACTTTCTTTATTTCCGTTTTTGTTTTCTGCCATTATAACTGCTGCTACAAAACCAACTTTTATTTTATTTTTTTATTTTAAATTTGCATATGGGCAGGAGGCACCAGGGATCGAACTCCAGACCTCCATCACGGCAGGTCAGAGCTCTGCCTGCTGAGCCACGGCAGCCGCCCTGATTTTATTTCTGTTTACTTCTTTCTGATAGTTAGATGTGATTCAAAGGCTGTTCATAACATATTACCAAATTGTTTACAGAATGGTTTATGAATTAGATTCCTGCTAGTGGTGTAAGAGTGCATGCCTATCTGGGCCTGTACAGCTGGCTTGAAGAATTCATATTTTAAAAAATACATGTACTTCCCACAACAAACTGTATTTTCAAGGACCTGAGCAGAAGCCCAGCTCTCTTGGTCGCTGCCTGCTTTAGTGTGTCGATGTCATCCACAGTCATGTCCTGGGAGCTGGCTTTCCATGGGGTTAAGAGCTGTTACCTGAAGTTGGGGCTTGACTTTCCCCTATAGGCCATGGGGGAAAGAGTACCCACCCTTTGGCTCCTTCCTTCTCTCTTTCTTTTCTCTTTCTGAAATTCGACATTAACAGTTATGGCTTATTTCAGACTTAATTTCTGATACCCTAGTAAGAAAAGTAAAAATGAGGCTAAAAGGACTTATTTTCAAGTGTGTTATTTGCAACTGTAATCAGAAGCTCTCTCTTCACAATCTAACTTCATCATCTCTTTGTTTGTTTTTCCTTTACTAGGCTTACGTATTATTTTCACCCTCGATGAGGTGGCCTTTATACAGAATCTTGTTTTTTACATAGAAGCTGCATATAAAGTTGCGGTAAGTATCAACCTTGGTACGCTTTGCAGGTGTCCCATTTATCAAAAGAATAAAAATCATACAGTTCCTTGAGGGCCAGGCTATAAGATTGTATTACCTCAACACAAAGTACACATTTTTGTCCTGGGATGTAGGTAGGGACTTTTTTTTTTTGTAACATACCACATATTCTGAATCTATTATGCTTATTTAAAATAACATTCTGAAATGTCCTGGTGAATGTATATAGACTGGCCTGAAACAAAGCAGAAGAGATTGACAGCCTCAGAGCCTCGGTGGAAACTGGGGTGCCAAAAGGATCACCCCGGCCTGCCCACAGGTAGAGGGCCCAAATGGGGACATGTGCCAGTCAGCATGTGTACAGGTAGCCTGCATCAGAGTCCTGAACCCAGGCCACATCTGTGTAGTATATAAAACCCAGATCTTCAGGGGCAGAGCCTGACATGTTTCTAGAGAACAGCTAAACTGAGTAAAACTAACTCTAAGGCGGTCATTTTAAAAAAACAAAAACCACTATGGTCCAAAGCAGGGGTTGGCAAACTTTTCCTGTAAAGGGCTAGAATGTAAATATCTTCAGCTTTGTAAATATTTGGCCTCTGTTGCAGCTACTCGAAAGCAGCCATAGACACTATGTACACAAGTAAGTGTTTTTGTGTTCCAGTAAAACTTTATTTACAAACTCAGGTGGCAAACTAGAGTTGGCCCACAGGCTATACTTGCTAAAACCTGGTCTAAAGTAGTGATTCTCAACAAGATGCAATCTTCCCCTCTCAGGAGATGTTTGGCAATATCTGGAGACCTTTGTCACAACTGTTGGTGTGCTATGGTCATCTGGTGGGTAGAAGCTAGGGACACTGCTGAACATCCCTCAGTGCACGGGACCGCTCTCCACGACAGAGAATTAGATAGTCCAAAATGTCAGTAGTGCCAAGGTTGACAAACTCTTATCAAAAGAAATTTGAGAAGTCTTTGTGGAAAGAGTGGGACTTCAACTGGACCTTGGAGCATGAGTAGGGTTTAGAGAAGCAGGAAGAAGGAAATGGGGTGGTGTTTGAGTGCAGGAATAGTATGAGCATAGACACAGAGGCAAGAACAGGCCCTGAGATGTGTACCTTCCTGGCAACATGGGACAGAGAACCTGGAATGAGCTGAGATTCAGCATCAAGGGATGGAAAAAAACCCTAGAATGAGCTGAGAATTAACATCAAGGGATTGAGAGAACCTTCTCGACCAAAGGGGGAAGAGTGAAATGAGACTAAGTGTCAATGGCGGAGAGATTTCAAACAGAGTCGAGAGGTTATC
>PVIY010016806.1:0-50876 GCA_004026745.1 Myrmecophaga tridactyla | reverse complement strand
GCATGCCTATAGGTAGTCTTAGCTTCTCTGCTACCTACTTAAGCTTCACAGGAGTAAGCCTCATGATCGAGGACATGCTTATTGATTTGGGTGTCCCTAAAGTTTGACACAGTATCAGGGCATTCCCTGATGGTAAGGTTTAATAGTTCCATATTTTTCTCCCATCCCTCAGGGGACTTTGCCAATACTTTTGATTATCTGCTTAATATACTCTAGGATGTATCCAGGCATTACAATAACCTATGCAGGATTAAAGGACCTCTTTCTTATTCTGGGCTCCCTGTGTTTCAATTGTTCAAATGAGCTATACAGATAGGTTGAATTAGATTATGCCCAAAGGAAATTTCAGTTCCAGACCAAATAAACCTTTCTTCCATTGGTCTCAAAGAGTATGTGTGGTTCTAAAATAGAGACGCTGTTTTCCTTACCTCTGTGTTCTGAATTACTTTAACCCCAGCCTGTTAGGCTTTGTTCTTATCTCTAAATATCAGGTTATATATATAAAACAGCCTCTCATAATCCAGAAATAATAATCACCACTCTGGACTTAATGTTTCTGCTCTAAAAGCTTACAATCTAGGCCCCTGTTTTCTTATAAGCATTTTCTAAAGGTGACCATGACATTGTTGTTCTGTTGTTTCTGGCTTATTTTGTTTCATCAAATGTCCCACATGTTCATTCACATCGTTGCATGCCCCATGACTTTGTTCCTTTTTGTAGCAGCACAACCTTCGTTCATAAGCATGCACCATCATTTGCCAATCTACTTCCCTGTCAGTGCATCCTTCAGCCACCTGCATTCACTGAGCATCATGTATAGGGCTCAAAGTCCACAGTCCATCAACATTCTCAATTTTAGATAATTTCATTGTTCCCAAGAAAAAGAAAACCAATAAACACACACTCACCATATAGGAAATCTAAACCTCCTCTTAACTCTTCTCCCTCCCCCCATTATTTACCTCTGCTGTTGCTGTGGTAGTGCTGATGGTTTCCTTTTGAACATAGCTCATAGCATACAATAGCAGTTTTCCCCCTGTACCCTGGATTTAAACACTGTTTGTGCAAGAATCATATCTTTGAAATAATTCTTGTGAGAACTAATTCATATTTCTAGTGTTAATCAGCAGGACACATAGGTCTATAAAATCCCTTTCAATCTTGCTCATCTTCAATATGGTAATATTACTTATAGACTCACTAGAGAACCACCTTCACTCCTATCTATTCCCTTACATTGGAGTTCAACCTCATTAGCTAATGATTTACCCATTTCTAGCTTCTATGTATCTCTAAGTCCCTATATTTTGTATTATAAGCCTCTGATTATACCTTTATGTCGGTCATAAAAGTGCAATTATACAGTATTTGTCCTTTTGTGTCTGGCTGATTTTGCTCAGCATTATTCCTCAAGGCTCATCCATCTTGTCATGTGCTTCAGTACGTCATTTTGTTTTACTGCTGCATAATATTCCATTGTATGTATATACCACATTTTGTTGATCCACTCATCTGTTGATGGGCATTTGGTTTGTTTCCATCTTTTGGCAATTGTGAATAATGTTGCTATGAACACCGGTGTGCAAATGTCTGTTTGTGGCGTTGCTTTCAGCTCTTCTGGGTATATGCCAAGTAGTGCTATGGCTGGGTCATAAGGTAACTCGATATTTAGTTAAGGAACCACCAAACAGTCTTCAATAGTGGCTGCACCATTATACATTCCCACCAGCAGTGCTTAAGTGTCCCACTTTCTCTACATCCTCGCCAACATTTATAGTTTCCTGTTTGTTTAATAGCAGCCATTCTTATAGGTGTGAGGTGGTATCTCATTGTAGTCTTGATCTGCATTTGCCTTGTGGCCAATGAAAATGAGCATCTCTTCATGTGCTTTTGGGCCATCTGCATTTGCTCTTCAGAAAAATGCCTATTCAAATCTTTAGCCTATTTTACAATTGGGTTGTTTGTCTTTTGTTGTTGAGTTGTATGATTTTTTCGTATATATAGGAAATCAAACCTTTGTCCGATATGTGATTTCCAAATATTTTCTCCCACTGAGTTGGCTATCTCTTTACCTTTCTGACAAAGTCTTCTGAGGTGCAGAAGCATTTGATTTTGAGGATTTCCCACTTATCTATTTTTTCTTTTGTTGTTTGTGCTTTGGGTTTACAGTTTAGGAAGCTACCTCCTATTACTAGATCTTAAAGATGTTTCCCTACATTTTTTTCTAGAAGCTTTTTGGTGCTAGTTCTTATATTTAGGTGTTTGATCCACTTTTGAGTTAATTTTTGTGTAGGGTGTAAGGTAAGGGTCCTCTTTCATTTTTTTTGGCTATTGATATCCAGTTCTTCCATGCCCAATTATTGAAAAGACTATTTTGTCCCAGTTCAGAGGATTTGGAGGTGTCAACAATCAGTTGACATAGATTTGGTGGTCTATTTCTGCACTCTCGATTTGATTCCATTGGTCAATGCTTCTGTCTTTGTGCCAGTATCATGCTGTTTTGACCACTGTGGCTTTATAACAGGTTTTAAAGTCAGGAAGTGTTAAATCCTCCAGCTTCATTCTTCTTTTTTAGGATGCTTTTAGCTATTCAGGGTCTCTTTCCCTTCCAGATGAATTTGATAATTAGCTTTTCCAAATCTTCAAAGTAGGTTGTTGAAATTTTGATTGGTACTGTGTTGAATCTGTAGCTCAATTTGGGGAGAATTGACATCTTAACTATATTTAGCCTCCCTATCCATGAGCAGGGAATGTCTTTCCACCTATTTAGATCTCCTTTGATTTCTTTTAGCAACCCAGTGATTTTTATAAAACATAAATTAGGTAATGTTCCTCCCTTCCTTCAGCCTAAAATCACTCAATGACTTTCCTGCACTTAGGATGAAACACTTAACCTCACTGCGAAGCCCTGTGTTCTGGCCCCAGCCTCCTGTGATCTTATCTCTCAGGGCTGTTTCCTTTGATGCTCCAGTCACAGTAAATGCCCATCTGATGAGAAAGTACACCAAGTTTTATGTCACTTCAGGATCTTTGCATTTGCTTTTCCCCCTCTTTCTCCATGAAACATATACATAAATTTCTGGTTTCAGCTTTGCTGTCTTTCCTTCAGGGACACCTTCTCTGATTCCTCTATCCCCTGTCTAAATTAGGCCCCATTATTATTTTTTTTTACCTGGCATCATTTGATCAACTCAGACAGCTCAAGGTACTTTGTAATTATATATTTACGAGATGTTTGATAAAGATCTGTCTCTGCACTAGACTATAAGCTGTGTGTTGGATTTGTTCCGTACTCTACTGTGTACAGTACAGAGCCTGGCTTACATTAAGTCCTCAAAATACTTACTAAATAAGTGATCATATGCATGGATAGATGGATGGGTTCCTGGAATCCAGATTCCTGGGGGTACAAGTGTAGGGCTGCGGATCTCTTGGAAGAGCTGGAAGAGCTATGGGTTAGATTATAAAGAAAGGAGCAGAGTGGGTACAGAGATGCATTGATTATCTATAAACAGTGTATAGAAGCAGGAGGCAAAAATTCTGGTGAATGCTTTGGACCAGGAAACAAAGGGTATAATCAAGAGAACAGATTCAGGACATCATTGATGACAATGAAATCAAAGATGCTTCAAGAGGTGGAACAGGAAAGGAGAAAGTAGCTCAGTGCAGCTTAGTGAGGAGTTTAGGGCAGATCCTCTAGGACTGTGGAACACAGTGCTATAAACCAGGAAGTGAAAGGAGACGTCAGAGGGAGCCTTGCAGATGTCATTGCCATTGGAGACTTTCCTCCTTACATTGAATGCCAGGATGTATGTCTTCCAAGAAGCACACAGGGTGGTCAGAGGCTACGGGAGCACAGGAGCCACACACAGGCACCCAGAGTGGGAGGGAATGGGGAACCTAGGGGTAATCTTCTCTTAATGCCTTCTCAGGGATCAACAGTGTGGGCAGATCCGTGGTTTGGCATCTCCTTATCTGGACCCTGAAGGTAGAGTGATGTTTTGTGAGGTTCTGGTGGGTAGAGTAATTACATTTTCTGCTCAGAGGGAGATCTGATAACAGGGTCAGAGCCAGCATTGCTGGCTTTGAAGATGAAGGAAGACACCATGAGCCAGGGAATGTGAGCAGTTGCTAGAAACTGGAAAAGGAGTCCATGCAGCCCAGTGAATGGTGGTCACATCAGGTATTTGTTATTTATTTTTACCTTCTTCTAGTCTATATGTACTTTACCAATCTGGGGGCATTTGTACCACCAGCAGTGTTGCCTGGAAATTTAGATGACCCACTGTCCTGTTGGATTTTTAGGATATAGTAGGCAGAGTAATGGCCTCCCACAGATGTCCATGTCCTAATCCTGGGAACATGCAAACATGTTACCTCACAAGGCGAAGGGAAATGAAGATAGCAGATGTAAGTAATATTGTTAATCTGATGATTTTAAAATAAGGCAATTATTCTGGAGTAGATGGTGGGCCTAATGCAATCTCAAGAGTCCTTAAAGGTAGAAAAGGGAGGCAGAAGAGTTAGTGGCAAAGTGATGTGATGTGAGAAGAATTGGACATGGCATTGCTGGCTTTGTAGATGGAAAGAGACTATGAGCCAAGGAACACAGGTGGCCTCTGGAGCTAGAAAAGACAAGAAAACAGATTCTTCCTGGAGCCTCCAGAAAGGAAGGCAGCTTTGCAACACATGATTTTATCCTAGTGAGATTTGGATCAGACTTCTTGCCACTATTATCAATTTATTTAAAGTAATCAAAATCAATGTTGTTTTAAGCCACTAAATTTGTGATAATTTGTTACAGGAGCAAAGGAACAATTATACAAAGCCTCGCTGGATTTAGAGTCAGAACTATGTTAAAATTCTAGCTCAAACATCTATTTACCAGGCTACTTCAAAGAAAATCACTCAAATTTTGAATGTTTCCTTATCTAAAGACAGGAGTAAAGATTCTCTACTTCTAAAGATTGCTGTTAGGATCAAATGGGATCTCACCTGTGAAAAATCCAGTCCAGGGTCTAACTCACAGGCATACAGACCCTCTTGTTAAGCCTAAAACTAAAGGAACACTTCTCTTCCCTCTCTTTTCGAAGAAAATGTAAGGTGACTGACTCTGATATGGGGGAATTGTTAGTGAAGTGAAGAATGTGGGGGGTTTTTTGTATGCTATATGGCAGATGTCACATTTCATTATTTTTCATAGTGTCCAGTTATTGCAGTGTCATTTGTTGAATTTTGTTTTGTTTTGTTTGCTTGCTTGCTTATTTGTTTGTTCTGGGAAGTGCATGGGCTGGGAATCAAACCCGAATTTTACACATGGCAGGTGAGAATTTTACCACTGCAGTACCTTGCACCCCCTGAAGAATGTGTTTTTAAAAACAAACAAGCAAAAATAGATGCAGGTAATACAGACATATTGCAGATAAAAATAGAAAATAAAGATAAATAGGTAAACAAGCCAAAAATAAAAAACATCTGAGGGGTACGTGGTGCTTTAAATCTGTATGTTCCCCAGAAAACATGTTCTTAAATCTATTCCATTCCTTTGGATATAAATCCATCATAAGTAGGACCTTTTGATGAGGTAAGTTCGGTTAAGGTGTGACCCACCTCATTCAGGATGGGTCTTAATCTTATTGTTGGGGGTCCTTCATAAATGGAATTAATACAGAAAGAGGAAAAAAGTCCACAGAAGCAAGAAGCTGAAAGAAAAGAAACCTGGAAGAGAAGGGAAAGACCAGCAAATTCCACCATGTGCCTTGCTATATGCCAGAGGAGTCCAGGATCGCTGGCCAGTCTTCAGGAGGAAGCATCACCTTGATGGTGCCTTGATTTGGACATTTTCATAGCCTCAAAATGGTAAACTAATCAGTTCCCATTGTTTAAGCCAACTCATTTCATGGCATCTGCTCTGAGCAGCCTAAGAAAATAAAAGAGATTTTGGTACCAGGAGAGTGGGGTGCTGCTATCACAAATACCAAAAATGTGGAAACAGCTTTGGAATAGGGTAATGGGTATAGGATGGAAGAATTATGAGGTTCTTGATAGAAAAGACCTAGATTGCTTTGAAGAGACTTTTCATAGAAATATGGTTGCTTAACATACTTCAATGGGGCCTTGGCTGGAAGCTATGATTGTTTTTTATTGGAAATTGGAACAAAGGTGATCCTTGTGTTAAAGTGACAGAGAAGTAGTCAAAACTGAGCATTAATGTCATGTGGAAGGCAGAATTTGAAAGTGATGCACTTGGATATTTAGTTGAGGAGATTTCCAAGCTAAGTGTGAAAAGTGCAACCTAGTTTTTCTCTGTGGCTTACAATAAAATATGAGTAAATAATTGTTCAGTAAAAACTGAACTCCTATCCACACAAAAACAGAAACTGACGGTTTGGAAAAATCTCAGCTTCTGGAAAGTGAGTCCCCAGAGAACAGTGCTGCATAGGAAGGTTTAATTGAACATGCACCCAGTCAGCCATTTCTGGGCAAGTGACTGCAATTATCCAGGAAGGATCTGTAGAAAGTCCTACTGTCCGATGGTTTGGATCCCTGTATACTGCATGCAAAAACTGACAAGTTTTCTGTGAGATGTGTATGAACAGAACCACTTCCAGCCTGGACTAAAGGGACAGAGAAGGGACAGATTGAAGGAAAAATCACTTCAAGGGCAGGACCATGGAAACTGAGGTCTGAACCAAAGACATCTTCTTGGGCCAAGAGAGTGGACCCACGTATGTGTGTGGAAAGGGTGGGAATGCCCTGGCAATTGGAGAGATAGATCTTCCATGCTGTTATTTAGGAAGATTCTTCAGAGCATGGAGCATATGCCCCAGGAATTGCAGAGAATCTGTCTGCCACCCAATGCTTGACAAGGGTGGGCCCTATGAACCAGGGATTGTGGAGAGTCTAGCCACCATCCTGGTGTTTGAAGAGCCTTCATCCCACTGGTGGGGGAGAACATGGACACTGTACAAGCACTTGAAAGGGTTGGGACTGCTGCTCCATCAGGCCTGGAAGACAAACATCATTCCATAGATGACTCTTAGACCTTGAAATCTAATTGAGTATGCCCTGCAGGGTTTTGGAATTGTCTGAGACTCATTTTCCTTCTAATTTCTCCCTATGAATGGAAATGCTTATTCTCTGCCTGTCCCTACTTTGAATATTGGAAGCAAACAACATGCTTCCAGGTTTTCCAAGTCCATAGCTGGAGGGGAATTGTGCCTCAGAACAGACCACACCCATAAGCAATTTTGATGTGATTTATACTTAGTATACTTAGTATTGTCACTGAATTGACTTAAGGCTTTGGGATAATGTGATGGAATGAATCTAGTTTGCACATAGAAGGAGCATGTCTTTTGGGGGTCTAGAGGGTAGGGTGTGATGGTTTGAAGCTGTGTTTAACTGCTGTGAGCAGCCTAGAAAACTACTTTTTATACCCCCCTCTTTTGGTCTTTCTCATTTGTACATTCATTCATTCAACATTCAGCAAGTGCCTTCAAAATGCCAGGATGAAAGATAGTCCTTGGACTCAGATTAGATATCACACTGGAGATATCTGCAAAGACCATGATGGTTGTGGGGAAGGATCCAGGAGGGTCAGAGCGAGGGCCCAGAGGCTCAGGGCTTGATGGATACCTGAAGAATGAGTGGCATTTGCCTAAGGACTGAGATGCTAGGAGCAGCATTGAACCAGTCAACTGGGACTTTCCCCATCCTTTCTCACAGCAAACAGGACTTCACCCAAGCTTAACTTGTCATGGGAGAGAGGCCTCCTCCTTTCCCCACAGGGGTCTGTGCTTTTCCCAGACAGCTTCCATAAAGAGCTGGCACCAAGCAACCTGTATATTCCTCTGGTGACAGCTTGCTTCTTAAAGCTTGCCTTATATAAAGGTAGAAGAGCAGAGGGTCAACATTCCTCCCCTGGGCTTCACACACATGCCTTCCCATGATTCCCTGTGGGAGGGCTGGGGAAACCATGTCTGCATTTCTATTACCCTTGGCCAGTGAAAGTTTCCTTTTTCTTCTGAAAAGCCTATTTTTTAGCCCATTCCTTGGGACACTATGGAATTTTCCCTGAGCCCTGGTGTACAACAGGTTCACAACCAGGAGGGACCCACCTTGTTTGACAGGGGTCAAAGTGTGGAAAGATTCCACACAGAGGGAAGTCCGTATGCAAGGCAAGATGAGAGAGCAGGGCATGTTTGAGAGCTATGAGTAGCTCAACATGGGAGTTGAGACTACCAGGAGGGAGCAGTTAACTCCCAAATGATATTGTCTGTAATGCTAAGGGGGTTGGATATTTCTCACAAAGGGCTTTACTTATCCATTCTGCAAGTATTTATTGAGCACTTACTGTGTTTCAGGCACCCTGCTAGGTTTTGGAGGAAGAAAGGTCATAAGCAAGTAAGTAAATAGCCAACAAGCTGGCTGGGGCTATGAAAACTGGTAGTAAGCAGGAGGTGGGAAGCGGATGTGACAAAGAAGTGCCTCTACTCTGTAGAGGTAACAGTTGAGCTGAGCCCCAAAGGACAGGGGAACCAGCCATGCAAAGGTTAGATGAGCCTCCTACCGAAATGGAAAGAGCAAAAGCAAAGGCCATAAGGAGCTAAAGGGCTTAGAACTTCCAAGAAGAGGAAGATAACCAATGAAACTGGGGAAGAGTGAAGTGACATGGAATGAGCTCGCTTAGAACAACCTTTGAAGAATTTTGATTGGGAGACAGGAATGATTAGACTATGTGTCAGAAAGTTCACTCCAGAGTTGGTCTAGAGGATGGATCGAAGTGGAGGAGATAAAACAGGACACCATTGCAGCATTCCAGGAAAAAAGATGGTGAAGGCCTGGAGGTGACACAGGTGGTGTTACCCCAGGGATGGAGTCAGGAGGTGGCTGTGAGAGAGTCACAGATAGTAGAATCCACAGGACCTAGTTGGTGATTGGACTTAGGGGTGAAGGAGTTGCAAGGACCTAAGATGACTTCCAGGCTTTGGATTTTAATGTCTGGGCAAAAAAACAATGCCATTCGCTGAGAAGAAAATATGGGAAAGAAGATACACATTCATTTGGGAAACCTCAGGAACAGTTGACTGCTGTGTGGACCAAGTGGGTTCCCGGGAGCTGCCAACCCTCACTGCACGTTCGTCCAGAATGTCTCCACACACACCATCTGGGAGGAATTGTTCTGCTTGAAGGGAGTAGGCAGGGCCCAGCCCATGCACCACAACTGCTACCATGTGTGGATGGGCCACTCTGCCAGACATGCCCCTGGTGTCAGGGGAGACTGAGGGAGAAAACAGTCCCTGGGGGCAAACCCCACTGGCCAACTTTCTTGGTGCACATGTACATAAGTTTGGAGGTACCTGCAGACAAAGAAACATAAGGTCCCATTGAGGTGCTCTAGGGGTAGGGAGGGAGAAAAGAGGGGCATCTGTATAACTTGTTTCTTCAGGCAAAATCTCATTTTTCCTTCAAACAACACTTTCATTAGCTAATGACATCCCTGTTGTCAAAAATAAGGAAACATTTAAGGAAGTTAAATATTTTGCTCAAGGTCACTCGACTAGTAAATAACACGGCCAGGTCTCAAGCTTGTTTCTGTATCTGGGAGAGTGTATTCTTTTTCTGTGACCTTCTGTCACCAGAGAAGGGCATTATGGAAAACAGGTGTAAGGAAAGTCCCAGGGGGCACTCAGGGAGGTTCAAGTAAGGTGCAGAAGGCACATTGAGGCAGGCCTGTTTTCACTAGGTGAATCTGATGCAAAAAGAGGACAATCTATTTCAACAACCCCACTCTTTCCATGAAGATTGGTTTGGGGAGGGCTGAGTGCAAAAAAATTCACCTGAAGTGTTCATAGAATCTTTTTCCAAAGATCTTCATGCATCCCTTCCCTTTTCTTCCGTTCCAAGGCACAGAATAAAATTCATCATTCCTGAGAATTCATAACATGATGTAACCATTGTCCCCACAAGACTGCTCTTCTATTTTGATTCAATTATTATTTTCCCCCTTACTCTCCCTTTTTCAATCCCATGACCCACTGCTCTTCCAGCCCTTGGCGTATCCACTCTTTTGTATAATGCATTGCCTTCTAATCCATCTTCCACTATACATAGTATGTATATCTCCTTAATAATATAGTTTCACTTTGTATATTGTTTAAAATTCTTATAAAGGGTATCATGCCATAAATATTCTGTTTCTTACTTTTTTTTT
The DNA here is from genome assembly GCA_004026745.1 of Myrmecophaga tridactyla. Lineage (NCBI taxonomy): Eukaryota > Metazoa > Chordata > Mammalia > Pilosa > Myrmecophagidae > Myrmecophaga > Myrmecophaga tridactyla. The sequence continues at coordinate 40,660 of PVIY010016806.1, read as the reverse complement.
TTGCTAAACATTATGATTCTTATATCTAGACATGTTTCATATAGTCTAGGTGATTTTTCTTAGTAAGGATCCATACATTGTCTCCAACTCTGCTGAAGCCTTCATGAATATCTTTGTAAATGTCCCTTTGTGAACTCATGTGAGAATTTCTCCAGGGCGTATTCCTAAGAATGGTTTTCCTGGGTTTAGGGCATACACACACACTATGCTCTTCAATTTGGTAGCACTAGCTAACATTCCCAACCAACAATGCTCAGAGATTCCCATTTCCCCTCATCCTTGTCAGCACTTGATATTGTCTAACTTCTTATTTTTTATTTTGTTTTTTTATTTTTTGCCAATTCGATATGTGTTAAGTGGTATTTTATTAATTCAATGTAATTCTTCAAAATTCCCAGTGGCAAAAATCATCTTTGCTAGGACTGAAAAGAACATAATTAATGTCCCAAATGATGTACCAGCAGCAGTTCTGTGAGAGTTATAGCCTTTCTTTCTGACTTAAAGAAACACTTAATAAAAATGCCACAGGGTGGGCCACAGTGGCTCAGCAGGTAGAGTTCTTGCCTGCCATGCCAGAGACCCAGGTTCAATTCCTGGTGCCTGCCCATGCCAAAAAAAAAAAAAAGTGTCACAGAGTTGTTGTGAGGGTTAGCTCAGAGTCTGGCCCATAGCAAGAGCTCAAAAAACATAAGTTATTATTATTGTTTATGTAAACTAATCAGCACAGTGTGACACATGGTATTCCATCTAAAAGGCAAGCTCCATGAGAAAAGAGATTTTTGTCTGTCTTGTTTATGAATCCCCTGCACACTGAACAGTGTTTGGCCACGTAGTAGTTAGTATTTGTTGAATGAATTAAAAGTAAGTTATAATGATAGTGATGATGCATATAAAATGCTTAACACAGTGAATGGCACATAATAAGGGTTCATTTTATACTAACCTTTATTATTATGAATTCATGTCACAAAGTCTCCTCCATCTCTGTGTCTTCGCTGATGTTTAATGCACAAAAAAGAGTGAGGTCCCTGGTTCTCAAATTTAGCTGCACTTTGGAATCACCTGGAGAGATTTAAAAATAACCGGTCTGATCAACCTCCTGGTATACAACCCACCTCTTACCTCTCACTACAGAATACTTATTGATTTACATAGGGAAAAGGAGTGACTTTACAGTAGAAGAGCCTGGCAGACACTACCTGTAGTGGGCTGAATTGTGTTTCCTAAAAGAGAAAATATGTTCAAGTCCCAACCCCTTGGTACCTATGAATATGGCCTTATTTGGAAAAAGTCTTTGCAGATATAATTAAGGTGAGGATTTCAAGATGAAAATATCCTGCATTAGGGTGAGCCCTAAATCCAATGAAGGGTGTCCTTATAAGAGGCCAAAAGAAAGAAGACACACAGAGTCACAAATGGAAGTTGGCCATGAGGAAATTGTTAGGCCTGGAGTCATTAAGGATTGCATGCAGGACAGTGAGTTAAAGCTTAACAGATTTATTGAGGGGATAAAACAGGGAGAAAGCAGGAAGAGAACAGGCAGGCGTGAGCTAGGGAAACCTGCCAGCAAAAGGAAAGAAAAATGGCTCCCGCTCTTTGTTCTGGGAGCTGTGTTTTAAAGGGAGAGTGATGCTGGGAGGGGAGAATGCCCACTAGGTGATGTGTAGATGATGTGTTGTCCCTTGATTGGATGGGGGCTTGTTAACTCAGGGTAGGATAGATTGCTGAGGTATTGATGCACTATTCTCCTTTGATGTGCAGCTGCATGTATCAGGCAGGGTGAGGCACTGGTAGGGGAGGGTGTTATCAGCAGAAACAGTTCTAGTTATTTAGAATGTCTTCATCCACCATCTGGAGGATACAGCACCAGCCGGTCATATCTGGATGTCTGGATTTGCCAAGGAAGCTGGGTGCGGGGGGCACTGAAGGGGCTGAGGGGTCCCTGTGTCAAGGGTTCCTTTTTTTTTTTTTTTTTGCATGGGCAGGCACTGGGACTCAAACCCAGGTCTCTGGTGTGGCAGGTGAGAATTCTGCCACTGAGCCACCTTTGTACTGCCCTCAAGGTTCCCTTTTGCTTTTAAAATTCTTTTTCTGAGACCTAACTGAAATGCAGACAGAAATTGGACTTGTGCTTCCATAAACCCTGAAACCACCAGAAGCTGGAAGAGGCAAGGAAGGATTCTTCTTTGCTGACAGATATCTAGCTTCCAGAACTGTGAGAGAATAAGTTTCTGTTGTTTTAAGACATAAATCTGTGGTAATTCGTTGAGGCAGCCCTGGGAAGCTAACACACCATCTTAATTGATGGAAGTGAATATCCTCAGTAATGCTACAAATCAAAGTTGTGAGCTGCCTAGCTGGAGGCAATGAGAACATAGCATCATTTCTGTGATATTCTTGCCAAAAATAAATAAACTGAATCTAATCACAAGGAAATGCCAAACAAACCCAAATTGAGTGATATTCTACAAAATAATTTTCAAAAATGTCAAAGTTATGAAAGTCAAAGAAAGACTGAGGAACTACTACAGATGGAAGAAAACTAAAGAAACAAGACATCTAATTGCAAAGGGTGATTCTAAATTGCCCTTTTGCTATAAAGGGCAGAGTTTGATGATTAGTGAGTAGTGATGTAACGATGCTAATCTCCTGATGTTGCTGTTTGTATTATAGTTGTATAGGAAAATGTCCTATAAATGTTTGTAGGGAATAGACACAAAGTATGTGGGGATGATGGTGGTGTACGAAGTCAGCAAACTGCTTTAAATTGGTTCAAAAAAAAGGTTTCTGTATACTTTTTTTCGTACCTGCAACTTTTCTTTAAATTTGTGTTGCGTAAAAATAAAAAAATTACTAAAAAATTCTAGATGATTGGGCTTCAATTACATTTTTATTTAATTAATGTGGGGGGCAGCTTGGGCATTGGAATTAAAAATAATCCCTAGTTTTCTAATTTAAAGCCAACTTTGAGAACCACTGGATAAGGTAATCTCTCCAGGATGATCAGGTAATTTTCTTTGTTTGGTTTTTCCATTATGGGAAAACCTTTCCCTGGGCAGCTTTTCAGAGCTGAATCTCAGGGAAAGACCAGCCTGTGTGAGATGGGAGAGTGAGAGCTTCCTTCTGTGGCAAGTACACAGAGTCACAAGGGCCAAGGTTGCCCCCAGTAGGTTCGGCAGTGCCTGGACAGCTTCAGTTGGCCCTCCAAATCTCTTGCAGGATCCTATCTCATGACAGCTAACACACTGTTTTGTCAGATAAGAATGGATGCAAGTCCTAGTTTGCCACTTACAAGGTGTGTGACCTCGGTTATTACCTCAGAGTCTTCATCTGTAAAATGGGGTAAGAAAGGTAACTTCCTCATAGGATGATTATGAGGATTAAGTGATCTTTAATGCATGAAAATCACCTACACAGTGCCCAGAAAGGAATAAGCATTCAATTCATGCTAGCTTTGTTATTACGTAAGAAGGAGCTATGTGATTTCCTGAAAATATTAACATCACTAGGAGTTTTGTGTGTGTATATGTGTGTGTGTGAGTCCTGGGAGATGTTGCTGCCTGAGAAAGGAAATGTGCTGCAGCTACATCAGTTAAGAGAGTTAACACCCCAAGAAATTGGGGATAATTTTGCCAATTGGTGTTCTCTCCCTGCTGGCAAGCCTGGCAAACTCTGGAGAGGTGGGCCCAGGGTGGAGGTGTAACTGTGGCCAGACCCCCTTTGATACAATCTCTTCATGACCCCAGAATTAAAAAAAAAAATCCCTACTCTTAGGACGTTTAAGCATCCAGAAGAAGAGGTTAAAATTAATAGGGAAAAGAGGGCAGCAGCAGACGAGAGAAGACCCAAGGCAGGTCTAACCCTCTTTTCATCTAAAGGTCTTAAAGGGCAGAGAGAGTCCACCTTTGACATTGTGTCTTTGGGTTGGATTTTGTTAGGAGAAAGCTGCAGAGAACAGTTGTTTGAAGGGGAAAGGAGGTTAATTGTTTTAACTTGAGTAGAGTAAACTTGGAAAGTGAGAAATCCTCCATTTCCAATAGGTCTTTAGTCCAAAACCACACCTGGCCTCGCATCCTTCTAATGACAATCCCCACAGAGTTCCAGGTGTTCAGCCCAGTGACTGATTATGAGCCCTGCCGAGTTCAGAGGGACAAGATGGAGGCTATATATAAATCCGACAAAGTTACAAGAGGTAAAAAGAAGCATGACCGATTATTGAAAGCTTATATTGCTCTGGGAGAGTACTAAAGCTTTTAATTCTAGCCTGGCTCACCTTTGTTTCTTCTTGGAAAAAAAAAAAAAAAGAGTTCCCGTGGCCACAGTTCCCCATCTGTGAAATGGGGTGAGATTATCAACACTGTGGGAACTGGTCTGTGAGAAGCACCTCTGAAGGTCCCAGGGTACCACAGCTCAATGCCGTATGAAGAGTTGGTGCCAGTATTCCCAATGGCAAAGGCACCAGGGCCAGCTGGCGCTTCAGGTGGTGTCTGAAAGACCAGTGTGGGGAGAGCTGGTGGCAGGCAGCACCTGTGAGTTGTTGGTGTGCGTTGCCAGGGAGGACTGCAAAATGGCGGCCGCGGTGGGGAGAGGTCAGCAGGCAGCCCCTGTGGCAGGCAAGACAGTGAGTCTTGGAAGATGATGGCTGGCATCAGGCTCTGCTGCAGTCATTGAACCACATAGATTGACAGAAGGAGGCCAGCATCTGATAATGCCAGGAAGAAGTAAATTCAGAAAAGTCATGAAAGGTGAATGCAGAGTTATTCACCAAAATACAAAAGCTAGAATTAGGAGGCACCTGTTAAAGCTAACAGCCTGGGGCAATTCCTGGACTTTGAAAGTGGTAGAGGTCTGAGACATTACCCTTCTTCATTCCTTTTTTTGCATGTATATGCAGGTAGGAACTCAGATTCAAAGCATCTTGGTGGTTTGCCCAAAGTCTCACAGTTAAGTGGCACCAGAACCATGAGTAATTTCCTAGTCAAGAGTTCTTTTCAGTATAATTTAGCCTCTGTAAATGGTACAGCATATGTTGGACTTTGGGAATTTACTTTCTCCCAAATAAAAGCAGTTTAAAGAGTTAATTTGGTGTGGTGGACAGAATGGAACTCTGGTGTGCTGGTTTGAAAGGATGTATGTACCCTTTGAAAGCCATGTTTTAATCAAAATCCCATTTTGTAAAGGCAGAATAATCCCTATTCAATATTGTATGTAATTAGATCATCTCCCTGGAGATACAACCAAATCCAGAGTGGTTGTTAAACTGGATTAGGGGAGATGTGTCTCCACCTATTTGGGTGGGTCTTGATTGGTTTACTGGAGTCCTATAAAAGAGGAAACATTTTGGAGAATGGGAGATTCAGAGAGAGCAGAGCAGAACGACATAGCCACAAGAAGCAGAGTCCACCAGTCAGCGACCTTTGGAGATGAAGGAGAGGAAGTTAGCAGATGATGCTGTGTTCACCATATGCCCTTCTAGCTGAGAAAGAAACTGTGACTGTGTTTGCCATGTGCCTTCTCATTTGAGAGAGAAACCCTGAACTTCGTTGGCCTTCTTGAACCAAGATATCATTCCCTGGATGCCTTTGATTGGACATTTCTATAGACTTGTTGTAATTGGGACATTTTCTCGGCCTTAGAACTGTAAACCAGCAACTAATTAAATTCCCTTTTTTAAAAGCCATTACATTTCTGATATATTGCATTCCGGCAGCTAGCAAACTAGAATATCTGGTCTTTGGGTCCTTGCCCATACCAGAAGCACATTCTCAGAAATGGCATTTAGTGCAATAATTAAAAGCTTGGCTTAGCCATAAAGTCTTTTCCAATCTCTTGGGGGTGGGAGATGGGTGGACATACCTTTCCTGTGAAAGCAGAGAACTGGCTCAGAGCTAGAAAATGTGTGTCTGTTCTGGAACACCAATCTGGCTTGACACAGGCTGTTATTAATGAGTCCTGAGGTATGAATTTCAGTTAACTATCCCCCAGTTTGGCCTCTGGGAAACACATTTCCCCTTTAGGGGAACCCGTAGGGCTATAATCGCTCTTTCCCCAACCTCAAGGACCCCAATGGCAGCTGCTGAAGTGCTGGTGGGCATTGTCAGGAGCTGTGGCAACAAGTCTAATGGCAGAGTGGTGAGAGCTCAGCTGTGCTGCATCTGTGGGGGAGAAGCTGCTCTTGAATCCACCACCACAAAGTCCAGGTGGTACCTAACCCCACCCCGCAACACCAAAGGACCCTTTTAAAGGGGAGGGGTCTCCAAAGAATACTGAATTGGAGATCCAGAGCTTTGGGGTTAGACAGTCTGGGCACCATATCTCACCTGTGATTCTTAAGGCTGGATGATCTTGAGCAAGTCACTGCACATCTGCGTTTCAGCTTTCTCAATTGCAAATGGGTATAAGAATATCACAGAGTTATTATTTTGAGAGGAGGTAATCATAAAAAACATGGAATAGTCCAGAGTCTCAATAGTTGTTCAACAAATGATGTTTCCTTCCATTTCCTCCTTTGGGTCAAATATCATTGAAATAGTCACTTATACCCTTAGTTGTCTTCCATTTGAGAGACATTAGACCCACACAATTACACAAAAACCTTCACACATATACTCTTATATATACACTCTACAATCAAAGAATCATAGACTATGAGTGCTCAAAGTTACTTTGGAAATTCTAGTCCTGAGCTCTCATTAGCCAACCGAGTTGAGAAGCTTGAGACCGGGAGAGGTGATGTGCCTGGCCAAGATTGGGCAGGTATGAGTGGCATAACTTGTACTCCATTTGAGTTATGATCTCAAAAATTAGTGAGCCTATTCTTTGGAGGTCAATATCAAGAAGATCTGCTGTGTCTTTTTGATGTCCAGGTCAGGGATGGGACTCTAGGCTAGATGCATTACCTAGCTGAACTGAAAGGCCTGATGTAATTTGTTCCTCAAATATTTTTGGAATCATAATATGCCAAACCTGGCCTCATGCAACTCTAAACATGGCAGCAGACAAATCTGAAAACTATTACATTACAATGGCTATGTATCATGATCAAAGTTCCCTCAATTTTTGTAGGGTTTGGCAGGGAAGGGGAAGGAGTCCAGATTCCTGCAGAGAGTTTGTCCTCTTTATATCAGGTAGTTTACGTAAGACGCATAAGGAAGCACTGCCTCAGTTTCCGCAGACACACGAGTACACATACACAGAGGTAAATTCTCTCTAACATGATGACCAACAAATTCATAGTCCAACCTTCACTTCCTTTGACCTGGTAAAAGACAACTAGGAACATACTAAAGTGAGATAGAAATCACCTAATAGTACAAAGCCAATTTCAGAAAAGGACATTAACATATTTTTCTGTTTCCTATCTCTCCCTTCTGTTTTTCTTTTTTTTTTTTTTCTCCTGACAGGACTGGAGGACCCCTAAAAATGGGAAGTTCCTTTCTCATCTGGCTAAACAAATGCTGTCTCTACCGAAAGGTATAAATAAATCCTGACCACACATCACTAAGGGCAAATCCCTCTTGTCACCTCTCCTTTGTTTCTGCCACGTAAACCAACTACCATAGACAAACTTCATTCCTGCTCATTTAATAGTGATGTTAATTTTTCCTGATTTTGAAATTACTTTGCTCTTGTGGAAAATTTGGAAGTCAGGTATACTTTTTATTGTGAAAAATAATATATACGCAAAAGAGTAGAAAATTTCAAAGCACACTTTAACAATTAGTTATAGAATAGATTTCAGGGTTTGGTATGGGTTACAATTCCACAAATTTAAGTTTTTCTTTGTAGTTATTCCAAGACACTGGAGACTGAAAGAAATATCAGTATAATGATTCAGCAGCAGTCATACTCATTTGTTTGTATAACTCCATCTTCTCCTTTGATTCTTCCCTCAATCTTTAGGGGTATTTGTACTATGCCCATTCTTTTTCATGTTGGAGAGGAGTGTCGATAATATGGGATGGGGGATGGAACCAGCTGATGTTCTGGAGAAGCTGGGCCCTCTGAGTTTCAAGGCTTATCTGGCCTAGGAACTGTCTGGAGGTTGTAAGTTTCTGGGAAGTCATCATAGTGCATGGAACCTTTGTAGAATCTCAGATAAAGCCCTAGGTAGAACATTCCTACCTTTCTCTTGACATTATAGCAGGAACTTTTCCCATGTCATTAAATGTTTTTGAAAACTTCATTTTTAATGGCTACAGATTATTTCCTCATTTTATTTAAATAGTATAAGTAATTCTGTGATAAACATTGTGTATACAAATTCCAGTCCATGTCTCTGGTTAAACCAGATATCAACTGAGATTGTCCAGCTGAAATGCCTCAAAAGCATTTTGAGGGAAGAACCCTAAAGGTCTCTGCTGATTCCTAAGGGCAAGGATCTCCCAGGCTTCCTCGGCCCTGGGAGCTGGCCCCCTCCTGAGCTGCCTCAGGGTGAACCATGTTTACCCTGTTATGAAACTCAGCTCCTTCTTTGGCTTTCACACAGAAAATCACTCACATAAAGCCGTAATGTGATTAGAAGACTTTGGGGAAGATTTTTCAGGGTCCTGGGATGGTGCCACTTGGTTCTCATCCTCCCTCCCTGCTCTTTTCCTACTTTCCCATCCCCATCCTACCATCCCTGTTAGTCTTTCATCCGCAACCTGGGCAATCTTTTCTTTGTTAATGCAATTTTTATTGAGATATATTCACATACCCTATAATCATCCAAAGTGTACAATTAATGGTTCACAGTATCATCATATAATTGTGCACTCATTACCACAATCAATTTTTGAACATTATCATTACTCCCAAGAAATACGATAAGAATAAAAATAAAAACACCCAAAACATCCCATGCCCCTTATTCCCTTTCCCTCCATTATTTATTTTTTGCCCTTACTTTTTTCTCATCTGTCCATACCCTAGATAAAAGGAGGATCAGGCACAAGGTTCTCACAATCAGACGGCCACACTGTAAAAGCTATATCTTTATACAATCATCTTCAAGACTCAAGGCTACTGGAACACAGATCAACAATTTCAGGTACTCCCCTCCAGCCACTCCAATATACCATAAACTAGAAAGGGATATCTATATAATGTATAAGAATGACCTCCAGAATTATTCTTTACTCTGTTTGAAATCTCTCAGTCACTGAAACTTTATTTTGTTTCATTGCTCTTTCACTTTTTGGTCAAGAAGGCTTCCTCAATCCCATGATGCTGGATCCTGGCTCATCCCGGGCAGTCATATCCCACCTTGCCAGAGAGATTTATACCCCTGGGAGTCATGTCCCATGCACTGGGGAGGGCACTGAGTTTACCTACAGAGTTGGCTTCGAGAGAGAAAGGCTACATCTGAGCAATAAAAGAGGTTATCTGGGAGGTGGGGTGGGGGCGGGACTCTCAGGCATAATTGTAATTCCTGCTTCTCCTTTGCAAGAGTAAGGTTCATAAGGGCAAACCCCAAGCTCATGGTCTTGGAACCTGGGAAATCTTGAGGCCAGCTGACACCCAGGCTCTTGAGAGTGGGGTTTATCTTCAATCAAGTACTAACTAAAGCATTTTTTCTCAGCAAATACAGTTCTTACAAATATGTTAAGAGGAATTCTGTGCTGGGCCTGAAGTTAATTCTCGTGCATAGAAGAGATTTGTAGTAGTGAAATTACTGGGTCAAACAATGTGAATACTGGGCATTTATGGGTGTTTAAAGCCAAGAGCTGGAGTTCGGGATAAAACTATAAATAACATTACAGTTTAATTGTTGACATTGCCAGCCTCCGGAATCAATACTGCCCCTACTCTTCTAACTTTTGAGAAAATCTGATATATATGACAGGTATTTTTACTAGTGGGTTATATTAATAAATTTAAATCTAAAAACCTATCTTAAAAATGAGTTTATTTGTCTTAATTACTTCTCTGGCTTGTAATATGAAGCTGGCAATACCCCCTCCTCCATTTTTCTGCTGCCAAATTTTCTAATTTTATAAGTGTCCATTTTGAGATTGTGGTTGAATATGTGGATGTAAAAAAATATGCTGAACCAGTTTACCCCTGGCCTCTGCAATCCCTTGGCCATGTGGCTGGCACTCAAATGCAGATGTTTGAAATTCCAAGGCCTATCTTTTCTTACCAAATCACAGAAAAACTCTTATAGTTTTGCAAGCAGTCTTATTGTGCCCACAACTACCTTTGACCTTGTGTGCTTCAGCTCAGAAAATTGGGGCACCATACCCTGAAATCCTACTCTCATTTGGCAGGCATAACTGATTTATAAAGCTTGGAATGCTTTGAAAAAGAATATTGCTCTCTTGTACTTTCTGAGGGAAAACCCAACTGCTCTCTCCCTTTCCCAGTGACAAGATGGAGAGGAAGCTTCTATTTCCGGAGGTGACCTACTGGTTGGGTTCTGTCGTTGAAAAATAGGTCTGAGGGGAAGAATGCCCCAGAGTTCCATCCAGCCCCAGGTTGGTGTCACTGGGAGAGTCTGGGGCAGCCAATTTAGAAGTTAGATGAGGATGGGCAGCTTCTCTTATTTCAGAGTTCTGGCATGTCAGAACTCCAGGGGTTAAAAGAGAGACACAGATTCATTCTTCTCCTTCCACTCACAGACATGCTGTAGGACCCTTGTGGAAATACAACCTTCTTTTCCTTTACATACCTTATGGGTTGCAACAATAGGCTCACTAGTGACTCATTTAGGATGCCCAGGGAGACTTCTGAGAACAGGCCGAGCTGATCTGAACTCAGACACAGAAGGTGAGTTTCAAGATTCAAGAGCCCAACTTGGAGGGAAGACAGCCTGGAAGTCTGAGTCACACCTTCTCACCATTTACCTGGGGTGATGCCCATTTTGTTGGTGTACTATTATCTCTTTGCAAAATTGTTGATCCTGTGCCATATCTGTCCTAAGTCTGCCTTTGTGCATCAGTGAGATGAGTGAAAAAACTGAGGAACTGGAAGACACAGAAAGGGCCAGGCAATGAGTGGGAAGCCTCAGACAATCTAATTAGTAGGCTCAATTCTGGCTGGCCCACCAACCAAGGCAGAATTGAAATTTAGCCAAGCTGAGGACTGTGAAATTTGGGTTTGATCACCAAGCCCAGAGCTTGGCATCAGAAATTCTTGGTGTTCTCCAAACAGCTGCACAGAAGCAGTGGCCAAACCCATTTTGTGTTTGATGAGTCACCTTGCATCAGCATTATGCAGAAAAGACATCATACAAGGACTTCTTTAGCTGCTATGTCTGGTTCCGGCTTTTTCCAAAAGGTGAGGTTGCCAAGTACCCAAGCCCCAACACTAATGGGCACTTTGTGATTCAACAAATGCAAACTTATTTAACCTCCAAAGAGTCATCCACGTCCCTCATTGTTCATTCACTGGCCCTGTGAAGAAAGATCAAAGGAACTGGTTTTACTTAAATCAGAAAAGTAAAGGCTGAGGGAATTTAGCAGTCTATAAATTCATGAAAATATGTAACAGTTTAAAGTCCTTTTTTTTTCATTCCGAGGTAAGGAACCCTACAGCAGGGTTAGGAGTCAAAATGGGTTTTGAATTTCTAAAGAAGTTTTACCAGGTATAATGATAGAATCCTACCTCTCCAGAGATATGGTTGTGTGTACATGTCTATAAAGTTTACAAATCAGTTTTTATATGCATTATTTTGTTTTGGGCTCACAAAATTAAAAAAAAAACCAAACATTTATTACTACCTCCATTTAATAAATAAGAAAACAGATTCATAAAAATTAAATGATTTTTTCAAAAGTGTACTGCCACAAATAGATGACTGGCACTTGAATATAGAACTAAAATTCTAATTTTGAATCCAATCTATGTTTTCCCCCCAGCAATCCAAAATACCTTCTTGAGGTATCTTAAAAGTCAGCCTGTCTAATTTTTTTTAATTATAGAAATTGTGTGCTTACAGAAAAATCATGCATAAATTAAAGGATTCCCATATAACACCTCACAAGTAACACCTTGAATTGGTATGGCTCATTTGTTACAATTGACGAAAGCACATTTTTATAATGTACTATTAATTATAGTTCATGATTTAACTTAGAGTCCACTGTGTGTGTTGTAAATTCCATGGATTTTTCCTTCAGATTTTTATTCTGGTCACATATATACAACCTTAAATTTCCCCCTTTAGCCACATTCAAATATATAATTCACTGCTGTTACTTATGTTCACAATGTTGTGCAAACATTACTACCATCCATTACCAAGTCTCTGTACATTTTAAGACTTAACTCAGTATTCCTTACCCTCACACCATCACCTGGTAACCAAAGGTCTAGATTCTAACTCTATGAGTTTGTTTATCTTAATTTTTTCATATCAGTGAGGTCATACAATATTTGAATGATGTTGCCATGAACACTGGTGTGCAAATATCTGTTCGAATCCCTGCTTTCAATTCTCTTGGGAGTATACTTAAAAGTGAGATTACCAAGTCATATGGTAATTCTATACATAACTTTCTAATGAATTGCCAAACTGCCTTCTACAGTGGTTGCACCATTTTACATTCCCAACAGCAATGAATAAGTGTTCCTATTTTTCCAAATCTACTCTAACCTTGCAATTTTCCATTTTTTAATAGTAGCCATTCTAGTGGGTGTGAAATGGTATTTCACACTCCAGCTATGGAGCATCTTTTTGGCCTTTTGAATAACTTCTTTGGAGAAATATATGTTCAAGGGTTTTGTCCATTTTTAAATTGGGTTGTTTGTCTTTCTATTGTCGAGTTGAAGAATTTATTTAGATAATCTGGCTATTAAACAATTATCAGATATGTGGTTTCCAAATATATTCTCCCATTTTATAGGTTGTCGTTTTACGTTCATGATAAAGTCCATTGAGGACTAAAAGTTTTTAATTTTGGTGAGGTCTCAGTTATCTATTTTTCTTCCTTTTGTTGCTTGTGCTTTGGGTGTAAAGTCTAAGAACCCATTGCCTAACATAACGTCCTGAAGATGCTATCCTAAGTTTTCTTCTAGGAATTTTATAGTTCTGGCTTTTATATTTAGGTCTTTGATCCATCTGGAGTTGATTTTTGTGTGTGGTGTGAGGTAGAGGTCCAGCTTAATTCTTTTGCATATGGAGATCCAGTTTTCCCAGCATCATTTAAGAGACTATTCTTTCTCAATTGAGTGGCCTTTGTTCCTTTGTCAAAATCAGTTGGCCCTGAATGTGAGGCTTGATTTCTGAGCCCTCAATTAATTCAAGTGGTCTATATGTCTGTCCTTGTACCAGTGCCATACTGTTTTTTTGTTTTGTTTTGTTTTGTTTTGTTTGTATGCTGTATGATGGGACTCACATTTCATTTTTTTCCCCATGTGACTATTGCATTATTGTAGCACCATTTGTTGACTTTTTTTTTGAGGGGGGCAGTGCATGGGCTGGAAAGCAAACCCGGGTCTCAAACATGGCAGGTGAGAATTCTACCATTGAATTACCATTGTATCTCCATGCTATACTGTTCTGATTGCTGTAGCTTTGTAACAAGTTTTATGATCTGGAAGTGTGAGTCCTCCAACTTGCTTTCCTTTTTCAAGATGGCTTTGGCTCTTTGGGGCCTTTTACCCTCCTATATCACCTTGATGATTGGCTTCTCCATTTCTGCAAAAAAGTTTGTTGAAAATTTGACTGGGATTGCTTTGAATCTGTAAATTGTTTTGGGAAGAATTGACAGCTTAACCATATTTAGTATTCCAATCCATCAACACAGGATGCCCTTCCATTTATTAGAACTTTGAAAATTTCTTTTAGCAATGCTTTGTAGTTTTCTGTCTACAAGTTCTTTACATCCTTGGTTAGATTTATTCCTAGAGATTTGATTCATTTAGTTGCTGTTATAAAATATTTTTTTCTTGATTTCCTTTTTCTGATTGTTCATTAATAGTCGATAGAAATACTATTGATTTTTGGGTGTTGATCTTGTACCTCATCATTTTGCTGAATTCATTTATTAGTTCCAGGAGCTTCGTTGTGGATTTTTCAATATTTTCTGTATATAGGATCATGTCCTCTATAAATAGGGAAAGTTTCTACTTCTTTCTTCCTAGTTTGGATGTGTTTTATTTCTTTCTCTTGCCTAATTGCTCTGGCTAGAACTTCCAGCATAATGATGAATAACAGTGGTAACAGTGGATATCCATGTCTTGTTCCTGATCTTAGAGGCAAAGCTTTCAGTCTTTCACCATTAAGGATAAAGTTAGCTGTGGGTTTTTCATATATGCCTTTTATTATGTTGAGGAAGTTTCCTTCTATTCTTAGTTTCTTAAGTGTTTTCAAGAAGGGGTGCTGTCTTTTGTCAAATGCTTTCTTCTGCATTCATTGAGATGATCATGTGTAGGATTTTTGCTGTTGTTGTCCATTCTGTTAATATGCTGTATTACACTAATAATTTTCCTAAGTTGAACCATCCTTGCTTACTGTGGATAAGTCCCATTTGATCATGGTGTATAGGTCTTTTTTTAAATTATTTATTTTTATTGATATATGTTATAAATTCATATACCATGTAATCATCCAAAGTGTACAATCAATGGTTCACGATATCATCATATAACTGTGCATTTATCATCACAATCAATTTTTTTTCTTTTTTGTGAAAAATAACAAAAATACAAAAAAGCAATAAATTTCAAAGCACATTGCAGCAATTAGTTGTAGAACAGATTTCAGAGTTTGGTATGGGTTACAATTCCACAATTTTAGATTTTTAATTCTAGTTGCTCTAAATATTGGAGACTAAAAGAAATATCAACATAATGATTCGGCACTCATACTCGTTTGATAAACCCTACAGTCTCTGTATAACTCGGCCGTCACCTTTGATCTTTCTCCCACTCTTTAGGGGTATTTGGATTATGACCATTCTAACTTTTTCATGGTGGAAGGGTCTGTGAATAATATATAGGGGGATGGAACTAGTGTATGTGTATAGCACTTTTAATATGTATGTGTATAGTTAATGTGTGTGTGTATAGTTCTTTTAATGTACTATTGAATTGTTTCTAGTATTTTGTTGAGGATTTTTGCAGTTATATTCATAAAAACAGATTGGTTTGTAATTTACTTTTCTTGTGGAATGTTTATCTGGCTTTGGTATGAGAGTGACATTGGTTTTATAGAATAAGTTAGAAAGTGTTCCCTCCTCTTCAGTTTTTTAGAACAAACTGAAGTGTATGAGTTCAGAAGAAAAAGAGTATGAGTAGGATTCTTCTTGGAATGTTTGATGAAATTCCTTTGTGAAAGCATCTGGTTATGGGCTTCCCTTTGTTGGGAGGTTTTTGATTACTGATTCAGTGTCTTTACTAGCTATTGGTTTATTGAGATCTTATATTTCTTCTTGAGTCAGTGTAAGCAGGTTTTCTGTTTCAAGGAATTTGTTTATTTCTTCTAGGTTATCTAATTTGTTGGTGTACAGCTGCTCATAATATCCTCTTATAGTCCTCTTTGTTTCAGCCGAGTCAGTAGTAATGCCCTCCTTTTCATTTCTGATTTTAGTTATTTGTGTTCTTGCTCTTTTTTTTCTTTTTCCATCTAACTAAATGTTTGTTGATGTTATTGTTCTTGTCAACATGTGTCAGTTTGAAAGGATGTACGTACCCTAGAAAAAACATGTTTTAATCCTGACCCATTTTGTAAAGGCAGCCATTTCTTCTAATCCCTATTCAGTACTGTATATTTGAAACTTTAATTAGATTATCTCCCTGGAGATGTGACTCAATCAAGAGTGGTTGTTTAAAAGACCAGGTGGGTCTTGATTAGTTTACTGGAATCCTATAAAAGAGAAAACATTTAGAAGAAAACAAAAGGTTCTAAGGGAGAAGAATGACATGGCTACAAGAAGCAGAGAGTCCACCAGCCAGCAACAGTTGGAGATGAAGAAGGAAAATGCCTCCCGGGGAGCTTCATGAAATAGGAAGCCAGGAGAGAAAGCTAGCAGATGACGCCATGTTTGCCGCATGCCTTTCCAGATGAGAGAAGCCCTGACTGTGTTCACCATGTGTCTTCTCAGATGAGAGAGAAACCCTGAACTTCATCGGCCTTCTTGAATCAAGGTGTCTTTCCCTGGCTGCCTTAGATTGGACATTTCTATAGACTTGTTTTAATTGGAACACTTTCTTGGTCTTAGAACTGTAAACTAGCAACTTATTAAATTCCCCTGTTCAAAAGCCATTCCATTTCTGGTATATTGCATTCTGGCAGCTAGCAAACTAGAACATCACAGACTCAACTTTTGGTTTTGTTCATTCTATTTTTTTTTAATTATCTATTTGATTTATGTCTACTTTAATATTTGTTATTTCCTTCCATTTTTTTTTTTTTTTGCTTTGTGTTTAATTTGTTCTTCTTTTTCTAGTTCTTCCAGTTTTGAGGTTAGGTTTCTGATTTTACATCTTTCTTCTTTTTACATATAAACATTTAGAACTAGCGTGCTCCTCTCAAGACTGCCTTTGCTGCATCCCATAAGTTTTGGTCTGGTGTAGTTTCATTTTCCTCAAAATATTTCCTAATTTCCCTTGTGATTTCCTCTTTAACTCATTTGTTATTTAAGAGTATGCTATTTAATTTCCATATATTGTGAATTTTCCTATTCTCCCTCTGTTATTGATTTCTAGCTTCGTTTCATTGTGGTTGGAGAAAATACATTGTATGAATTTAATATTTTTTAATTTACTGAGACTTGTTTTGTGACCTAAGTTATAGTCTATCCTGGAGTATGATCATTTGTACTAAAAAAGAATATGTATTCTATTGTTGTAGGGTGACATTTTCTCTATATATATATCTGTTAGGTCTATCTGGTTTAGAGTATCACTCAAGTCTTCTATTTCCTTATTGATCTTCTGTCTAGATGTTCTATCCATTGTTGAAAGGGGTATAATAAATCTTCTACTATTAATGGAGAAACATCAGTTTCTCCCTTCAATTCTCTCAGTATTTACTTCATATATTTTGGAGTTCTGTTGTTAGGTGCATACATATTTATAATTATTACATCTTTTTGTTGAATTGACCCATTTATCAGTATATAATGACCATTTTTGTCCCTTGTAACTCTTTCTGACTTAAAGTCTATTTTACCTGATTTGATTATAGCTATCCTAGTTCTCCTTTGGTTATTATTTTCATGAAATTTTTCCATCCTTTCACTTTTAGCTTACTTATATCTTTGAACTTAAGGTGAGTGACCAGTATGTAGTTGGGTCAGGTTTTTAAAAGAAATTGCTTCTGTCAATCTCTGTCTTTTGATTGGAGAGTTTAATTCATTTACAACTGATAATGCAGAACTTTCTTCTTACATGTTGCTATTTAGTCTTTGCAAGTCTTTTACCTTTTCTGTCCCTCAATTCTTCCATTAATGCCTACTTTCTTATTTATTTATTTTTGTATTATATTTTATTGAGTCTCTTCTCATTTCTATCTGGGTGTATTTTTCATATATTTTCCTAATGGTTACCATGGGGCTTAAATTTAACATCCTAATTATAGAACAATCATTATATATATATAAGTGTTACATATATATAACAATTTTGACTTCAATGACACACACACACACACACACACACACACACACTATTCCTAAACTCCACAGTCCCCCCACCTTTTTTGTGCTTGTTATAAATTATACCTTTTACACTGCATGTTCAAGATCATAAATTTATCATTACTTTTTATGTATCTGCATTTTAGCACCTGTAGAACGTAAGACATGGAGTTACAGACCAATAAATGCAGTATACTAGTACTAACATTTTACAATTACCCAAATAATTACCTTTACCAGAGGTCTTTATTTCTTCATGTCACTTTGAACTCCCATCTAGTGTCTTTTCCGTTTGTTCTGAAGAACTCCACTTAGCATTGCTTGTAAGGCAGGTCTAGTAGTGATGAATTCCCTTAGCTTTAATTTACCTAAGAATGTCTTAATCTCTTCTTCATTTCTGAAAGAAAGTCTCACCAGGTATAAAATTACTGACTGGCAGTTGTTTTCCTTCAGCACTTTATTTCAACCCACTGCCTTCTTACTTCCATGGTTTCTGATGAGAAATCAGCATTTAATCTAATTGGGGCTCCCTTTTAGCCCCATTAACATATTACTTTTCTACTTTAGCTTTCAGAACTCTCTGCTTCTTCTTTGCATTCAACAGCTTGATCAGAATGTGGTGGAGCGTATTTCTCTTCCAGTTTCTCCCGATTGGTGTTCACTGGACTTCTTAGATGTACATATTCATGTTTTTTGCAAAATTTTGGAATTTTCTATCCTTATTTCTTTGAATATTCATTCTGTCCCTTTCTTTCTTTCTGGGACCCCAATTAATGCATATATTATTATGCTTGATGGTGCCCCAGGTCTCTTAAATGATTTTTGCTTTTTCTAATTCATTTTTTTCTTTCAATTGTTTTGTCTTCCTGTTCTTTGATTCTTTCTTCTGCTAGCTCCAATCTTCTGTTGAAACCTTCCAGGGAATTTTTCCCTTCAGTCATTTGGTCTCCAACTCCAGTAATTCTGTTTGATTCCCTTTAGAAGTTTGTCTTGATTGAGATACTCATATAGCTCATTCATGGTTTTCCTGATGTCCTTTAATTCTTTCTCTGTATTTGCCTTCATCTTGAGTACACTGAAGATATTTGTCCAGTATTTCCACAGCCTGATCTTCTCTGTTGATTTTTCTGGATTTTTATCCTGTCCTTTGGATGGGCCATAATTTCCTGTTTCTTTGTTTGTCTTGTAATCTTTTGTTGCACAATGTGTGTTTAATATTTTAAAATGTTTAGTTGCTGAGATGCCTGTCTCTTGAGTTTATAACCAGCTGGTGATATGACAGAGATTTTCTTGAGAGTCAGCTCTCCTATCAGGAAACTTTGCATTTGTGAACACAAAGTGCACAATCCTCCCTGTTTTTTTCTGGGCCTGTGTCTTGTCCTGGGCTTGTGCTTGCTAGCCACCTTAGGAATCCTGTACTTCCCGGGAGGCAGATCTTCTCCCTTTCCTGGGTATTCTACTGCTGGACTTAGAGCAAGTAAGTCTTTTCCCCGGCTTCTGCCTCAGTTGCTTCTTAGTCTTTAATTGTCTCAAGCTGTTTTTTGTCTGGAAGGCACGTTCTGGTAGGAGTGGCAGGGCTGGAGAGAAGTTTCCCAAGTCAGTCTTTTCCAGGTAGAAGAATACCAGGAACCTACAAAGGGAATGAAGGCTGGTTCCAAACTGCCCTGGATAATGGATGAGGTTGGGGCCAGGAAGGCTATAGGCGCTCCTTTCATGGCTCCCCAAAGCTGTACTTTCCCAGTAGATGCAGCATTTCCACTGTCTTCTGCAACTCTGAGGAAGTCTACCATGTTTAAGTCTCTTTCACCAGCTTTGTCCAGGACAGGTTGAAGCAACAGTCACCCTGAGAGCGGGGCCCCCAGGAATCTGAAGTGGCTAATCAAAAGCTTTGGTCAGCAATCGCCCACGCCCACCCAGATCTCGGCGCGGGTGTGTGGGGTGGACTTTTATGTCTGTTTCTCACACCAGCAAGCTTCACCAGGAGTCAGACTCCACTGCGGCCTGACACGGGGGTGGATGTTGGGCGACAGTAACCACACATTTATCAGCCTCTTCCTCTCGCTCTTCCCAGGACGCTGCACTGTGTTCTACTGGTCTTTGGGGCTTCTAAATAGTTGATTCAGACCGTTCCTACATATTTAATAGTTTTCTGGCTGAGGAACTGATTGCTGGAGTGTCCTACTCCACCATCTTCTCACAGGTCTCCCCCTTGTCTAAATATTTCACACAACTTACCTTTCCCGGCTGGTTCATGATGCTCAGAAAGTTGGCGATTTGATCTACACCTACATACCCCAAATATGGCCACCAGATGGCAGGGTAGCCTCGATGATTGCGAAATTGGCTGCGTTCCTTGCGCCGGTAGAGGGCTGTCGTCCCTTGCTTCAAAAAGTGAGAAAAGAAAACAAAAAGAAAAAAAAACCTCTCACTGTCTACACTGATGAAATAGGATGGTGGGTGGTTTGTTTTTCCTTTTTCTTTTTAAAATTAGGCAGTGCAAGTTCAAACAAACAAGTCTCCATTTTCACCTCGGTGTTTGCTTTTGGAGGCGCGAGGTCAGGGCTTGGGCCAGCCGCCTAGCCTGCATTATTCATCTATCCAGTTCTAGCCCTGGAACAAATATGAAGAAATGAAGTAGCTTCAGTCGAGGGAAAACAGGGTTGTTATTGTTGCTGGTGACAGTTCTATTTGCCAACAAACATAAAAACATACTTTGGAACCCGAAAGCGCTTGTCAGAGGGAACTTTTGTTCCATGTTTGGGCTGGGACGCTTCCAGAGAGAAATCAGGCTGGCATTTGAACTTCAGGAGGCAGGGAGAGAGCTGTGCACAGCAGCCAGTGACCCGAAAGGCCGGGCCGTCAGCTGCAGCTCTCATCTGGGTGGTGTTTGTCTGAGCCTATGCCAGCGGGGCTCACCACCCTGAATGAGTAGTATAGAAGAGGAGTTCAGGGTATGCAGTCCAGGATGATGGGCTCTCCACAAAAGGGGATAAACAGACTTTGGATTCTGAGTTTTGGGAAGGGGTTATTCACTTTGGGGATTCGGGATAGTGAAAGCGGTTCTGATTCTGCAGGATTTATTTGTCGGCAGTTCTCAGTTATCCCAAGAGTGTTGGCAGTAACTTCAGGGCCCCTTTGCTACATGGATTGACTACTCTAGGGTTAAAGCCATCTTTGCTGTGTTTTCAGGGTGTGTAAACTCACGTTAATACCAGTCTAAGAAAACATAATTCAGAAGGGCAGTCTACCTAGCTCTGCTGCCATTACATAATTCAAGTTGAGGGTCCTATCCAAAGCTGTCTGAGGTCCCCTCCGTAGATGGAGAATCTTGCTTGATGGACCAGACTTAACACTAATATGGTATGTATTTGGAAAAAAAGGGAGCGTAATCAATTTCTATCGTGGTGGATCTCATAAAAACTCGCTGGAACTGGAAGCACTCTGAATGTTAACTCACTGCTCCCCCATCAGCATTCTGCAAGCCTGCATCACTGAACACTGAAAACTGAGCTTTCAGCTGGAAAGGCATCCAGTCCAAAACTCCTGTGGGTGAGATGGTGAGTTCCCATGGTAGGACTTCAAGAGGTGTTATTTTACAACCACTAACAACTCCAGAGAAATCATATTTGATCAGGGACCAGAGCACAGTTGCTTAACTCTCAGGTTAGTGCTGCTGCTAGTTCATCCTGCTACCTCTCATTTAAAAAAAAGCCAACCAATTTAAAGTCTTATTTTAATCTGCATTTGGCTTCAGGATTGCACAGTAATATGCCAGAGGCGATCCAAAGAGAGGCGTCTTGTTTCAAACCATCAGCTTCATTTGGGTTTTGTAACTCTTAACTGACTCTGGAGCTGCTAAGTTTAATTTCCAGCAGCCAGCCTCAGATGTTTGGGCATTTATGATAGAAGAATAGAAGATATTCAACAGAGCAGGGCTTGACCAACTTTTTCTGTAAAGAGCCAGATAGTAAATATTTTAGGCTTTGCCAGCCAGATAGTCTCTGTTTCAACTACTCAGTTTTGCCGTTGTAGCATGAAAGCAACCCTAGACAATTGATAAAAGAATGAGCATGGCTGTAAATAAGTGAATAAAACTTCACTGGCAAAAACAGACAGGCTTTGACCTTTCAGCAGAAATCTGTGACCTCTGCAATAGAGAATTCTGGTTCTTCAGCGAAGAGATAATGATGCATCTTTGTAGAGTACACTGAGATCTCTAGTCAGTTGTATCTACCCAGCTTCACACACAGGGTTCTTAATTTTTTAAATGAGACTCTTGACGAGCTCAGTAAGGCTGGCTATTGGTATGATGCTTGTGCTTCTGTATTGTATAATTGGG
The DNA here is from genome assembly GCA_004026745.1 of Myrmecophaga tridactyla. Classification (NCBI taxonomy): domain Eukaryota; kingdom Metazoa; phylum Chordata; class Mammalia; order Pilosa; family Myrmecophagidae; genus Myrmecophaga; species Myrmecophaga tridactyla. The sequence goes on along the minus strand of PVIY010016806.1, from coordinate 18,757 downwards.
GCCTGTGAGATAGGAAGGTAAAGCCAACATAATTACAGACTTGAGAGGTGAGGACAGCGAAGGGGGTCTTCAGATTTTTTGGAACCTAGCACCCTTTTTTTGACAATCTAAGGTGAGTCAGACCCCGTGTCGTGCTATGCACTGTACTACATGATCTCGTTTAATCCTCCCAACATCCTGGATCGATTTTCATAATTATGCCCATTTTTCGTAGCTCAATACGTAGACTAAATAATGGGCGCAAGTCTTTCTCTGGCAAGCAGCAGAGCCGTATCCAGAACTCCGGGTCCGAGGCTCCACCGCGACGCTCTTGGGCTGTAGCTCACCCTACGTTGCAGTCTCAGGGCTAACGGACGGTGGAGCTCAGGATGCCTGTTTAGAAACCCTCGCATTCTTCACTCCTGCCCAGGCCCTAATTCTCAGACGGCGCCCAGTAAGTGTTTGTGGAAGGTTAAATAAATATTTGAAGGGATGGCAGGATCTTCTAATTATAAATTTTTAACGAACGTACTCTTTAAAACTAAATGCCTGTCCCCTTTTCCCATACCACCTTGACCACCCGATTTGGGTTGTTGGGTGCAGGGTCTCCACTTTGGTCCGAGTGACACTGGAAGGGCGATACGCTGGACGCTGCGGAGGTTGTGCCTGGGTGCTGCCCCAGGGTGGGTTCCCAAGGAGCTGTGGGCGGAGGCGGGCCGAGGAAAGTCAGTGACCGACATGCAAGAGCTCGGTCTCGGACCTCCAAGAGGCGTTCTTCTCACACCTGGAGGCACCACAGGGTCTCGGGGAAAGGCTCTGATGCTTGCCTGGGTTGGGATGGGCAGCCAAAGGTCATGTGACTTTGGAGAAATCATTTCACTTCTCTTAGTTAATTTCCTCATCTGTCAAGTAATGGGCCGGACCAGGCAATCCCCAGCGTCTTTTCCAGTTAAAGAGGAAGAGCCAGCAGCCGGTGACACACTGTGGGTTCTCCCTGTGAAGACCTAAAGGGTAGTGAAGTCATTTGCAGACAAAAATGGGACTGTTCTGCACCACCAGTTGAAGGCTGTGCTTTCCCATGACCCCTGCGTGTGGCAAACGCTGGAGATGACTTTTGCACCTAGACTTCTCCTTTTGGGGGGCAGACCTCAACGCATCCTCCAATAGGAGAGAATTTCAAGCAGGATGGGAAAGGGAAGATGCAAATCAGGGGAGGTGATGGAGCAGGTGGGTGGTAAATTGCTTAAGTTGAAGGGAATTAGCTGCACCTCCACCCTTCCCGTTTAATTTGCTGTGAGGAGGAGACAGTGGGACAAGGGAGGGGGGAGGGGAGATGGGGGAGCATGCATACAGGATGGGGAACTGGGAGAGAGGGTGACAACTTGTTTACTTTGAGCATGCGATGCCACCATTTCTGTGTCAGTTTTCTGGTATGTAAAATAAGGGGGTGCGATGCTAATTTCAAAAGTATATTCAACTTCAAAAGGCCTGGGGCTGAAGGCTTCCTCCCATCCCACAAACCATTTAAAAATTTCTCATCAGTTTTGAACACTTTACAATGTGAAGGATCAATCGTTTGACATATTTGTGCAAAATATTATCCAATTTCTGTTTATTGTTAAATTTTATTTATTTTGACACAGCATTTAATGTTGTTAATTCTATAAATATTTTCCGTTATGACATTTTGACATTGCATTTATGCTTGCCAAGTGGTTTTTTCTTTCTCATACAGAGATCAGGTATTCATGTACTATTTTAATGGTTCTATTTTATGCATTTCATTATTTTAATTTGAAATTAATTTTCAAATACATCCTAAAAAATTTCAACTGGAAAATATATATGTGTACATATATATAATGTATATATGTATATACAATTTTTCATGAAAAGTTAAAATGCCACATTCACACCTTTCCTAGAAGCAGCTACTGTTAAATTGATATATGAATTCTTCAAACTTCTCTACATTTATGGCATATGTATGTGTGGTGGGTATGCAGCATTTGTTTTCATATAAGTAAAATACATCTACATACAATACATATCATTCCAGAGCTTGGTTTTCTTCATATATTACTATCTCTTGGAGAGCTTTCCATGCCAGTACCTATAGCTTTACCTTATTCTTTTTAATTGCATAATATTAAACATATACTGTGTTTTACACCTGACTTTTAAATTCATCTAAACTTTGTCAGTGAATGCTGTGAGATGAGGCTCCAGATTAATTTCCCTCCTCCAGACAACCAATTTTCTCAACAGTAACCCTTTCTCACATGTTGGGGTGGGGAGGTATTTTAGAAATAAGGATAGTACAATTTAGAAAGTGTGCTGCCATATGTAGTCTCATTTCACTCTCACAGCAACTCTGTATCATGAGAAATATTACTTTTCCTATTCCACACTAAAGCAAAGTGAGATGTAGGTTGGGAGGGGGGAGGTCAAAAGATTCCCAAGGTCATTATAATTAAGCGATGGAGATGGGCCTGGAATTCAGGTTTCCTGACTTCTCAAGCCGAACTTCCCCAGGCAGCTCAAACCTTATGCACTTGTAGCACCTGGAAGCAATGAGGTAGGAGAGTCCTTTCCTTCTCCTCTATCCCTCTCCTTTCCATCCTTCTTTCAGCTATTGATTGAGCTTCTATGACGCAGCAGGCACTGTGTTAGGATTTGCCATAAAAAAGCCTCATGACTTTCAGAAGTTATTTATTCCAGCCTCAGCTTCCTCATCCGTAATGATCCATGAAGCACATTTACGTGCTGAGACTTTATAAAACATAATTCTTCCAGTTAGCCAGAAAATTAAATTCACCAAATCACCACTTTACTTGAACATTTTGTTTAAAATAATGGATTTACTTATTGTTTTGAGGACTTTATAGGATCCCAGTGCTGCAGGGGATTCTGTACACTCAGTTGATCTGTTTGGTCTTCTGTCTCAGACAAGTGAATGATACCTTTTTTCAGGAGAGATGTTGCCTTGTCTTTCTGCTCCTTTCCACCTCCCTTTTCCCCTCCTTTCCTCCGTTCCTCCTTTCCTCCCTCTCCCTCCACCTCTCTCTCCCTTCCCTTCCCCTCCTCTCTCTCTCTGTGTCTCTCCCCTGTCCCCCTTTCAGTTTAAAACAACATTTATGTTCTCAAAATCTCTGTGGGTCAGGAATATGGGTCTGGCTTAGCTGGGTGCCTCTCAAAAGGCTGCAATCTGCCTTCCCAGGCTGAAGCATCTCAAGGCTCAATCGGGGAACGTCTGCTTCCAATCTCTCTCATTGATAAAATTTTTCGAAAAGCATTGAATATATCACATGAAATTCCTGTTTGTGAGAATAAGCAGATTTGATCAGAGCACTTTGATTTCAACACTGACTTAAAAAGCATTATAGTTTACTTCTTTATTATAAAATGTTTCAAATATTCAGAAAAGTTTAAAGAATAATGTATCTCACATAGAGATTTATCAAATCTTAATACTCGCCATATTTGTTTCACTTCAATTTTAAAAGAAAAAATAAAAGCGGCTTAAGTTCTCTGTGTTTTCTTTCACATTCTGTTTCTTTTCCTTCTGGCCCAGAGGTAAGTGCTATTTTGAATTTACTGTTTATCATATCCATGAATAATATAATGTATTTCTATCTATAATAATATATATTGCTGTTTTTCATGTTTTAAGCTCTATCTACTGTAGTATATTTTTAAAAATTCAATATTATATTTTTGAGATTTATCTGTATTAATGCACATACCTCTGGCTCACTCATTTTAATTGCCATATACTTTTCTCATGTACCTCAATTTATCCATTATCTTGATGATAGGCTTAAGCTGCGTCAAATTTTTTCCTACTTTTACAAACTGTGTTGCAATGAATCTTTTTGTACATGTCTCAGTGGCATGTGTAGAACTAGGAGTGGAATTATGGAATCAGAAAGAAATGCCCCACCACTTTGCTGAATTCATTTATTAACTCTAGAAGCATTGGTGTCGATTTTTGAGGACTTTCTAAATATAGGATCATGTTATCTGCAAATAGTGAACGTTTTTATTCTTCCTTTCAATTTGGATGTCTTTTATTTCTTTTTCTTTCCTGATTGCTCTGGTCAGAGCTTCCAGTACAACACTGAATAACAGTGGTGACAGTGGGTATCCTTGCTTGTTCCAGATCTTACAGGAAAAGCTTTCAGTCTTTCACCATTGAGTCTGATGTTAACAGTGGGTTTTTCATACATACTTTTTATTAGGTTGAGGAAGTTCCCTTCTATTTCTAGATGTTTTTATCAAGAAGGGGTGCTGGATTTTGTCAAACATCTTTTCTACAGCAATTGAGATGATCATGTGATTAGTTTGTTTGTTTTCTCTCATTCTTGTAATGTGCTATGTTACCACTCTTGCATACCTGGGATAAATGTCATTTGACAATGGTGTATAGTTCTTTTAATGTGCCCTGGATTCAATTTGCTGGTATTTTGTTGAGGATTACTGCATCTATATTCACAGATAGTCTGAAATTGTCTTTTATTTTGGTTCCATTATCTGGCTTTGGTATAAGAGTGATATTGGCCTCAAAGAATATCTAAGGAAGTGTTTCAGCCTTCTCAATTTTTTGGCAGAGTTTGGTCAGAACTGGTGTAAGTTATCCTTGAAACGTTTGGTACAATCACCAGTGAAGCCGTGTGGTCTTGGACTTGTCTTTGTTGGGAGGTTTTTGATTACTGGTTCATTGTCTTTATTTGTTATTGATCTACTAAGATCTTCTATTTCTTCTTGAGTCAATGTTGGTAGTTTGTGCGTTTCTAGGAATTTTTCCATTTCATCTAGGTTATCTAATTTGCTGGTGTACAGTTTTTCACACTTTCCTCTAAAAGTCCTTTTTATTCTATGGGCTTGCTATTAATGTCCCCCTTTTCATTTCTGATTTTAGTTATTTGCATCCTCTCTCTCTCTCTCTTTTTTGTCAGTCTAGTTAAAGGTTTGTAATTTTATTGATATTTTTGAAGAATCAACTTTTGGCTTTGTTGAGTCTCTCTATTGCTTTTTTTCCTGCATGAGCAGGCACTGGGAATTGAACCTGGGTCTTTGGCATGGCAGGCAAGAACTCTGCCTGCTGAGCCACGATGGCCTGCCCTCTCTGTTGCTTTTTAATTCTCTATTCCATTTATCTCTGCTCTAATCTTTGTTATTTCCCTCCTTCTGCTTGCCTTGAGTTTAGTTTTCTCTTCTTTTTCTAGATCCTCCAGTTGTGAGATTAGATCTCTGATCTGAGATAGTTCTACCTATTTTTTTTAATTCTGAAAGTAAACAATTCTATAAAAGAGTGAAAAACACACATCAATAATCTAGTCATGAATCTCTCAGAAGCCTGTTTAATAGATTGACTATGTAGAAGGAGGTATAATTTACTTTCAATACACAATCATCTAAAGAATTTAAGAGCATGGGTTCTTAATACCTTTTTTGTATGTGTTTACTTAGATTTCTTCCCATTATTTGTCATTCAGCTCACACCATGACGAAGGGCTAGCTTCTGTGGGTGAAAATGAGGAAGAGAGAGAAAAAAGCCAAACCACTGTGGTTCTTTGTGACAACTAGTCTCTACAGATCCCCCTATATAGTTCCATTCCTTGCCATCAGCTCATGCCGCTCCTCTCATCAAAAGGTGGAGCTTATGCTCCCTCTCCCTTGAAACTGAGCTAGACCTGTGATTTTTTTAATGAGAAATTGTAGGTTTACAGAAAAATCATGCATAAACGAAGTTCACATATACCACCCTATTATTAATACTTTGCACTAGTGGTATTTTATTACAATTCATGAGGAAACATTTTTATAATTGTACTGTTAACTATAATCCGTGATTTATATTAGAGTTCACTGTGTTGTAGATTCCTTTTATTTTATTTAAAAAATTTTTATTCTAGTAACATATATACAGCCTAAAATTTGCCCTTTAACCACATTCAAATATACAATTCAGTGTTGGTAATTTTATTCACAATATTGTGCTACCATCATTACCAATCATTACCAAAACTTTTCCATCACCCCAAATAGAAACTCTATAAAATTTGAGCATTAACTCCCCACTTCCTATCTTTGCCCCAACCCCTGCAACCTACATTCTAGTTTCTAACTCTGTGAACTTGCTTATTGTAATTATTTCATATCAGTGAGAGCATACAATATTTTCCCTTTGGTATCCGGCTCTTTTCATTCAACATCATATCTTCAAGATTCATCCCTGGTGTTGCATGTGTCAGAACTTCATTCCTTTTCATTGTCGAATAACATTCAATTGCATGTGTACGTCACGTTTTGTTCATCCATCCATCAGTTCATGGACACATGCGTTACTTTAGTCTTTTGGTAATAGTGAATAATGTCGCTATGAACACTGGTGTGTAAATATCTGTTCAAATTCCTGCTTTCACTTATTTTGGGTATATATTTAGAAGTGGAATAGCTGGGTCATAGGGTAATTCTATACTTAACTTTCTGAGGAACTGCCGAACTGTCTTCCACAGCGGCTGCATCAACAATTTCCACCAACAATGAATGAGGATTCCTATTTCTTCACATCCACTTCAGCATTTGTAGTTTTCTATTTCTTTAATGGCAACCCTCTAGTGAATGTGAACTGCTATCTCATGTTGGTTTTGATTGCATTTCTATAATGGCGAGTGATGCTGAGCATCTTTCCATGTGCATTTTGGCCATTTGTATCACTTCTTTGGAGAAAGGTCTAGTAAAGTCTTTTGCCCATTTTGAAATTGGGTTATTTGTCTTTTTATTGTTGAGTTGTAGGATTTCTTTACATATTCTGGATAGTAAACCCTTATTGGATATGAGGTTGTCAAATATTTTCTCCCGTTGTATAGGTTGTCATTTTATTTTCATGATAAAGTCCTTTGAGGCAGAAAAGTTCTAAATTTTGATGTGGTCCCATTTCTTCCTTTCTTTCTTTTGCTATGCTGTGGGTGTAAAGTCTAAGAAAACATTGCTGAACACAAAGACCTGAAGATGCTCCCTTATGTTTTCTTCTAGGAGTTTTATAGTTCTGCCTCTTATTTCTAGGTCTTTGATCCATTTTGAGTTGATTTTTGTATATGGTGTGAGGTAGGAGCCCACCTTCATTCTTTTGCATATGGACATCCAGTTTTCCCAGCACCATTTGTTGAAAAGACTGTTCTTTCCCAACTGAGTGGACTTGTCACTCTTATAAAAAATCAGTTGGCCATTAGTTTTTTCTGAACTATCAATTTGTTTCCATTGGTCTATATGTCCGTCCTTGTGCTAGTACCATGCTGTTTTGATTACTACGGTGGTGTAAAAAGTTTTAAGATGTGGAAGTGTGAGTCCTTCAACTTTGTTCTTCTTATTTTGAGATGGCTTTGACTATTCAGGGCTGTTTACCTTTCAATATAAACTTGATGATTGGCTTTTCCATTTTTTCAAAGAAGGCTGTTGGGATTGTGGTGAATCTGTAAATTGCTTTGAGTAGAATTGACATCATAACAGTATTTAGTCTTTTAATCCATGAACATAGAATATCCTTCCATTGATTTAGGTCTTCTTTAATTCCTTTTAGCAATGTTTTATAATTTTCTGTCTGCAAAACCTTTACATCCTTGATTATATTTATGTCTAGATATTGGGTCTTTTATTTGTCATTGTGAATGGAGTTTTTTTCTTCATTTCCTCTTCAGATTGTTCATTACTAGTGTATTGAAACACTACTGATATTTGCATGTTGATTCTGTATACTACCACTTTGCTGACTCTGTTAATTAGTTCTAATAGCTTTGTTTCGGATTTTTCAGAATTTTCAGTCTATAGGCTCATGTCATCTGTAATTAAGGAAAGTTTCACTTCTTTTCTTATTTGGATTTCTTTTCTTTCTTTCTCTTGCCTAATTTTTCTAGCTAGAACTTCCAGTACAATGTTGAGTAACAATGATGACTGTGGGTATCCTTGTCTTATTCCTGATCTTAGAGGGAAAGCTTTCAGTCTTTCACCATTGCATATGATATTAGCAGTGGGTTTTTCATATATAACCTTTATCAGATTGAGGAAGTTTCCTTCTATTTCTAGTTTTCTAAGTCTTTTTATCAAGAAGGGGTGTTGGGTTTTTTACAAATACCTTTTCTGCATCCATGGAGATGATATGTGGTTTTTCTTTTTGGTTTTTTTTCTTTTTCCAGTTGTTCTGGTAATGTGGTGTATTGCATTAGTTGATTTTCTTATGTTGGACCACCTCTGCATACTTGGGATAAATCCTTCTTGATCATGTTGTACAATTCTTTCAATGTGCTGTTGGATTCTGTTTACTAGCATTTGGTTGAGTATTTTCACATCTATATTCATAAGACAGATTGGTCTGTAATTTTCTTTTCTTGTGGTAGCATTAGCTGGCTTTGGTATAAGACTGATGTTGGCTTCATAGAATAAGTTAGGGAATGTTCCCTCTTCAATGTTTTGGAAGAGTTTGAGAAAGATTGGGGTTAATTTTTCTTGAAATGTTTAGTAAAATTACCCTGTGACATCATTGGTCCTGGGCTTCTCTTTGTTGGGAGATTTTTGATTACTGATTCAATCTTTTTAGATAATTGGTTTAGTGAGATAGTCAATTTCTTTTTGCATCAATGTAGACAGTTTGTGTGTTTCTAGGAATTTGTCCATTTCATTAAGGTTATCCATTGTGTTGGCATACAGTTGATCTTAGTATCCTCTCATTGTCCTTTTTATTTCAGTGGAGTTAGTAGTACTATCCCCCTTTTTCATTTCTGATTTTATTTATTTGAATCCTCTCTTTTTTCTTTGTCAGTCTAGCTAAAGTTTTGCTAAGTTTTATGATCTTTTCAAGAAATCAACTTTTGGTTTTTTTTGATTCTCCCCATTGTTGTTGTTGTTGTTTTCCTGCATGAGCAGGTACCAGGAATCAAACCTGGGTCTCCGGCATGGCAGAGGGGAACTCTGCCACCGCACCACCACTGCTCGCCCTCTCCATTGTTTTTTATTCTGTATTTTATTTATCTCCACTCTAACCTTTAATTACTTCCTTCAGCTTGTTTTGAGTATAGTTTGTTCTTCTTTTTCTAGTTCTTCCAATTTAGAGATTAGGTCTCTGATTTGTGATCTTTCTTCTTTTTTAAATGTAAACATTTGAGCTGTAAGTTTCCTGCTCAACACTACCTTTGCTGCATCTCATAAGTTTTGGTACATTTTGTTTACATTTTACTTGCCTCAAAATATTTCCCAATTTACCTTGTGATTTCTTCTTTAACCCATTGGTTAAATTTCTACATACTTGTGAATTTTCCATTTCTCCTCCTATTAATGATTTCTTGCTTCATTCTATTGTGGTTGGAGAAGATACAATGCATGATTTCAATATTTTTTAATTTATTGAGACTTGTTCTGTGACCCAACATATGGTCTCTCCTGGAGAATGATCCATGTGACCCCAAGAAGACTGTGCATTCCATCTTCATTGAGTGCAATGTTCCATATATGTCTGTTAGGTCTAGTTGTTTTAGTGTATCATTCAAGTCCTGTTTACTTCCTTATTAATCTTTTGACTAGATGTTCTATCCATTATTGAGTGGTGTGTCAATTTCTCCTTTCAAATCCTTGCTTCATTTATTTTGGGGCTCTGCTATTAGGTGCATATATATTTATAATTGTTATATCTGTTGTTGAGTTGACCCCTTTAACAGTATATAGTGATTTCTATCTTATCTGATAGTAGGATAGCTATCCTAGCTCTGTTTGGGTTTTATTTGCATGAGATATTTTTTCCATTCTCAAATTGTATTGTACCAATTTGAGACCCTTCTCCTTTCGTACTGTATATATTTTTTCATATGTTTTATTTTAATTACCATGAACTTAAATTTAGCATCCCATCTATAACAATCATATTTTATTTGAAACCAACTTAAATTTAATAGCATACATATACATTGTTCCTATATCCCTTCTGTTCTCTATTTTTTTGCTCTACTGGTTCCAAATTATATCCTTATGCATTATATGTTTCAAACCATAGAGTTAATATTACTTCTCATGTATTTGCATTTTAGAACCTGTAAGAAGTAAAAAGTGGATTTATCTACTCCAAAATACAATAGTACTGGCATTTATAATTACCCATATGAATACCTTTATGGGAGGTCTTATTTGTTTAAGCCACTTAGATCCTCTGTCTAGTGTCCTTTACTTTCAGTCTCCAGAACTCCCTTTAGCATTGCTTGTACAGCAGGTCTAGTCGAGATGAGCTCCCTCAGCTTTTGTTCATCTGGGAATGTCTTAATCGCACCCTCATTTTTGAAAGAAAGTCTCACTGGATATAAGATTCTTGGTTTGCAATTGTTTCCTCTCAGTACTTTAATATTTTGTACCACTATATTCTTGCTTCCATGGTTTCTGATGAGAAATTGGAACCTAGTTTTATTGGGACTCCCTTGTATATAAATGTTGCTTTATTCTTGGAGCTTTTAGAACTCTGTCTTTGTTCTTAGCATTAGACAGTTTAATGTTTTTCTTTGAGTTTCTCCTGATTGGGGGTCATTGTGTGTGGTAGTTAACTTGGCCAGGTGATGATGTCCTGTTGTTCTGTTTCTTTGGACTTAAATCATCAGTATGTGGAATTCAGCTAGGGCTGATTACATTTTGGTTGGCTAAAGGGAGTGACCTCCACAGTGAGTGAGGTTTAATTCAATTAGCTGGAGGCTTAAAAGAGAGAGGTCAGAAGAGACCCCAGCAGCTCAACATACCTCATTTCAGCACTTGCAGCTCAGCCCAGATGTTTGGCGATGCAGAAAGGGATCACCCCAGGGGAAGCTGATGGAACCCAGAAGCCAGGAGAGACGGTCAGGAGATGTCATATGTGTCTTCCCATGTGACAGAGAAACCCAGATGAAAGCTAGCTGCTTTTCCTTTGAAGAACTATAAATTTTTAACTAAATAAATCCCCTTATTAAAACCTGATCCATCTCTGGTGTACTGCATTCCGGCAGCTTTAGCAAACTAAACTTGAATGTGCATATTTATGCCTTTTGTTAAATTTGTGAAATTTTCTGCCATTATTTCTTTGACTATTCATTCTGCCCCTTTCTTTCTTCTCCTTCTGAGATTGCCATAATGTGTACAGTGGTATGTTTGATGGCCCCACATCTCTCTTAATTTCTGTTCCCTTTTTTTCCATTCCTTTTTTCTTTCTGCTTCTCAGCCTGAATCATTTTGATTGCCCAGTCTTCAGATTCACTGATTCTTTCTTGTGGCAGTTTAAATCTGCTGTTGAAACTCTCTAGGGAATTTTTTCTTTTCAGTTATTGTGTTCTTCAATGCCAGTATTTCTATGTGGTTTCTTTTTAAAATTTCTGTCTCTTTCTGAGATTTTCATATGTTCATTCATTGTTTTCCTGATATTCTTTAGTTCTTTCTCTGCATTTTCCTTTATCTCCTTGAGCATATTAGGAATCATTTTAAAATTCTTTGGGATGTTCAAAGTCTGGTCTTCTTTGTTGATGGTTTCTGGATTTTTATGTTGTTCCTTTGGATGGGCTGTCAGTTCTTATTTCTTGTAATCTTTTGTTGCACACTGTGCATTTTAATATTTTAAGGTATTAACTCTGGGATTTAGTCCCTCCCTGGCTATCTGTTCCTTAAGTTTGTACCTTAAGCTGGTGATATTACAGAGATTTCCTTGCTTGCCAGAAGCTGACAAAAACAAACAAAACAAAGCAAAAAATACCTTTTATAATCTTTATAAATTGATTGTTGCTCTTTTTTTCATTTGTTGTTGCTCTTTTTCTTGATTGAGCCCTCCTATCAAGAAGATCAGACTGAGGTGGATGTGCAGTGCATTGTCCTCTCTGTCTTTTCTGACCTGTGTCTTGTCCTGGGCTTGTGCTTACCCGTGGTTTTAGGAATTCTCCTGTTTAAAGGAATTTGAATGCTTCCTCTCCTCCTAATGAAGTAGACTTTCTCCCCCTCTGTGTGCTCTGTTGTTAAAGAGCCCAGTCCACTTTGACTTAAGTATTTCCTATACTGCTTTAGCTGTTTGCAAGCTACTTCTGTCTGCAGGTCAAGTTTTTGGAAGGCAAAGCAGAGATGAGTTGCCTAGTTCAGTCTTCCGTGCTGCCACCTAATAGATTGGCACCAACATACAGGCATAGAGTAAGTGCATAGGGGTTACTCTGCTCCCTCCAGAATAGGGTCAGGGACCTACAGTGAAGTGCAATCTGATTCCACATCATGGACGGGGTGGGGGAGAGGCCAGCAAGGGTACCACAAGCTACTCCTAGCATTTTAAAATCTGTATATTCTAGATTCAGCACTCGTCCAGTTACTCCAACCCTTTAACTCTTTTCCAGAGTTCTGGGGAAGATGGCTTTGCCAATTTTTGTTAATGATTCAAAGATTTTGTGGAGAATATCACCCTGGAGCATCTTAAGCTACAATCTTAGTCAACTGTAAGCTGTTCAATTATTTTATATTCTTACCAATTTTGGCGGGGGGTCTACTTAGTCTATCAGGTCCTAGGGCTAAGGGAGGTGTGCTAATTTTTCTCTCTTTGATTATCCGTTTGTCTGTTTCTCTTTTAGTTATGTCAACTTTTTTTGTTTATAACTTTAGGCCTATGTTATTAGCATATATAAATTTTGAACTGTTATATAATCCTGATGGATCAAACCTTTTATACATGGCTAAACAAAATTTCATCCTGGAAATTTTTGGGTTTTTTTTTTGGTTTTTATGATATAGTGTGACTTATTTTTATCCGATTTTTAAAAGTACCTTTTTGGCTACTTTTTAAATTTCCTGATTCCTTTGGGAAAGTTGATTGCCACCTTTCCTCCCAACTCCCTGCCCACTACCATCAATTTGTTCCTTGCCGGTCAAGAATTTGTCAAATTACATTTATCACAATCACATCTATCTTACTTTTGCTATAATTGTAAAAAGTGTTAGCTTTTCCTTTAAAAAAAAAAACTTACATTGTGGTCACTTAATTTTACCTTTTTAATAAAAAGTTAAATTTAGTTTTTACTTTTTACTCTGTAAAATTAGTTACAATTGATACTATATCAAGTTACATTCTCACCATTTTCTGTTTTGTATAACCAAACTTCTCTTTGGATGATTTCTTTTCCCTTTCTAAGGACAATTTAACAATCAGAATCTGTCAGGATATAAGGTGGCTTAATTTTCATGTCTGAAAATATTTTTATATCATTGCTAAATGGTTGATGGTTAATTTTCCTCAGCACTTGGAAGATATTGCTCCATTGCCTTTTCACCGCTATCGGGGCTGATGTGAAATTTGCTGAATATCTAATTGATATTCCTTTGTAATTAATCTTTTACTTCTCTCTTGTAGTTTTTGAGGTTTTCTTTTTATCTGTGTAGTTCTGTAGTTTCACGATAATGAATCTACGTGTCAATTTATATTAGGGAGGTGGAGAACACCTCTCTCTATAAATTCATGTCTTTCTACAATTATGGAAAATTCTTAATTATTAGCATAAAAAATATAACCTCTCTGCTATTCCCAACATTCACTTAGTTTTGAAATTCTACTGAGTGAACAAATGTAGAAGTTTCTAAATCTAGCCCCTACATCTCTTAAGTGCTTGTTTACATATATATAATGTATTTCAATATCCTATACATACATCATATTTATCTTATACATATATGTATGTGTATGTTATATAATAGGTGTATGTATATTATATGTAGATATAATATACAATAATTATGTATGTATATATTATATATATGTATACACACATACGTAAAATATACAATTACATTTTTTCCATGCTGTTTTTTGGGTGAATTCCTCAGTATTCTCTTCTAATAAATGTATTCTTTCTTTGACTATGTCCATTCTAGAATTGATCTTATCTACTCAGTTCTTTGAAATGAGTCCATCTTTGTTCCTAAGTTTTTGATTATTTTGAAATTTGCCTCTCCAAATTTTCTTTATCTCTTGCAAATATATTTGTTGTCTTATCTATGTGGTTTTACATTAAAAAATCCTTTTTTAAAAAAAGAAAAGCCTTTTCCAGAGTGTTCTATAAAATTGATTCAATCAGAAATGTGTTCATATTCAGATTTTTGGCTTTATTCTCACTGGATATCAAGTTTTGGGGGTTAAGGTTGGACGCGGTAGAGGAGGAGGTTTTTTATTTGTTTTTCTCTCCTTTTCTACCTCATCCTCCTCCCCATAATTCCCCTCTCCCTATCAGTGATTTTACAGTAGTTTAAAGTTTTTGCCATTCAAGTCTTTAATGCTCAGGCATGTCCACTATTTCAGGACTTTCCTCCCACAGTGATAATGAGGATATCACATTCACAGAAACTAAATTAAAGTTCTTTGTCACAAAGCCTTTTCTTTGTCCTCCTGTCTCCCTAGGCTCATAGATACCTTTAAAGCTGAAGCCCCAAATACTGATCATAGCTTGCTTTTTCAGATTTTTTCCATGGGGAAGACTCATCTGAGTCCCTGTATTTATCAATGGAAAAGACTCCAGCCTCTCATCTACAGGGCATTAGCAACCCCTTCATTCTGCAAGAGTCAAATTCTAGATCATCACAGCCTGCAGGCTGGTGGTTTCAGCCCCTACTCATCACTTTTTGCTCTCATTATAGAGATCATTATTTTGAGCCCAGTTGTTTCACTTTTATTTTTGGTTTTGTTTCTTACCTATCATTTGTTATGTCTTTGCAGCAAAGGGATGTGAGCAAACTGCATTAGCTTGTACAGGATTCTGTTCATTTCTTAAAGATCCTTTGATCCTTTTTCCTCCAATGAGTGTACATTTTGGTGGTCAAGAAGTTCTGGATATAGCCTTGATGCTGGCTTGGGTGAAACAGAGCATTCCTTCTTTTCTAGTCTCAGCTCCCAAAGGGATGTCCTGAGTTACATTTCAAGGACTTTTATGGAGGAAAGAAACCCAGGAATGTAAGGACATACTGGTATCAAAGATGATGCTTTCTCTGTGAGGATGGCATTGGAGGACAGGAAGGAATGGAGGGTCGGGGTGGCTTGTTTTCCACCCTCATCCCCTCTACCGAACTTCCCAGGGAAAAACAGATTTTTTTAACTGTCAGAAATACAGGCATGGAAACGTCAAAAGCACATGAAATTTGTTGCCTAAATAGTGTCACTTTTTCTATTTTTTATGATACTGTAAGAAATCTCAAAAATCCATTTAGATAGAAAACAAAAATGAAAAATATATATGTTGATGTAATTGGAGTAGAATAAGAATTTAAATTTTCTGCTGGTTTTTTTCATATTACTTGTTCTGAATTAATTTACCTGAAGGAATATTCGAAAATAATCAGCACATCTAAATTATCTAACCTTGTATATTAATTTAGTTCCTGATTTTTCTTAAATAAAAGATTCCTAGTAAGTCTGAATCATAACTAGATCTGTACAGTGTGTAAAACTCTTGAATCAGAACAAATCTAGAAGATCAATTTTTGTTGAAAATAAGGCTGAACATAATGGCTCATTCAGGGTGAATTGCCTCTTTGCAGCTTATTAACACAACCATAGATTAAGCCTCATTCAATTTTGTGTGAGTGTGTGTATATGACTACAAGGGGTTAAAAATCTCAGGTTCTCTTAATTCTGTGAGCATGTGGTAGCCAGCCCAGAGCCAGACTGAGCCATGTTAATTTCCCAGAAGATTTCAGAGAATTATCTTTTGAGAAGGGGAAGTTTGGGCTAATAAAAACCAGGATAACCTCCGGCAGTCACATGGAGAAGAATAGAAACAAATTACTCCTGGCTTGTTCTACATTGTTGCTGGGGGGCTCTCTCTAGCTCAACCAGACTGCTTTGTTTTTCTTTATTCCAAAGAGAGAGGCTATTTCAGTGGCATCCTGGGAAAGGTAGGAGCAGCAAGGTTGTGCCAGGTGCTCTTCTGTGTTCTCTTTCTTACATCCAGAACTTGAAAGGGCTTTGTGAGAGTCATGAGGGCTTTGGTGTCTGAAGGTTCTGGGTGTGGATTCTTGTTTTGTCACTTATATCAAAGGAGGGCTTGAGAATCTTATGTTTCCACCCTAAGCCTCAATTTCTGCATCTATTAAAGAAGATAATGAAAGGCTGTGATGCTGAAGATTAGATGATAAGGTTTGTAACATTTCAGACATACAGTAGGTACTACATATATAAGTAACGGTGCTTGGATTTCCCTCATCAGATCAGCTCCTCTCTCCAATCTCTGATGGTTCCTGAAATCTCGCTCCTTTATAAGTAGATTCTTGCAAGTAGGGCCAGATGATTGATACAAAGTTTGTATAAAGACGGAGATTTTTAAATAATCAGTTATCCACTAGGCATGTAATAAATTTCTCCCATATTTAGCAACTTCAAACAACTATTTTATTGTGCTCACAGATTCTGTGGGTCAGGCATCTAAAAAGAGCATAGCAGGTGTTCTAGTCTGCTAGCTGCCGGAATGCAACATACCAGAGATAGATTGGCTTTCAATAAAAGGGGATTTATTTAGTTAACGTACAGTTCTTCAGAGGAAGAGCAGCTAACTTTCAACTGAGGTTCTTTCTTATGTGGGAAGGCACAGGGCGATCTCTGCTGGCCTTCTCTCCAGGCCTCTGGGTTCCACAACTTTCCCCAGGGTGATTCCTGCTGCATCTCCAAAAGCCAGGACTGAGCAAGTGCTGAGATGAGGTATGCTGAGCTGCTTGGGCTGTGCTATGCTGTGCTCTCTCATTTAAGCACCAACCAATTAAATCAAACATCATTCATTGCAGTGGGCACGCCTCCTAGCCGACTGCAGATGTAATCAGCAACAGATAAAGTTCACATGCCATCAGCTCTGGTCCACAGCAACAGAACTAGGCACCTTCACCTGGCCAAGTTGACACCTGAACATAACTACCACAGCAGGGTTGGCCTGTTTCTTCTCCATGATGTCTATGGCCTCATGTGGAAAACTCAAAGGCTGTGGGTGACTGTCAGTTTTCTTCACCCTAGGAACACCTCTATGTAGCTTGGGCTTCCTCACAGTATGGCAGCCACATACTTCCTATATGGCAACTTAGGGTTTGAAGGCAAATTTCTCAAGAGAACCAGACAAAAACTATCACTTTTCAGGTCCTAACCTTGAAGATTGTATTAGTTTACTAAATGCTGCTGGAATGCAATATACCAGAAATGGAACAGATTTTAAAAAGAGAATTTATTAAGTTACAAGTTTACAGTTCTAAGATTGTGAAAATGTCCAAACTAAGGCATCCAAAGAAAGATACCTTGACACAAGAAAAGTAAATATCTGTCATATGGAAAGGCATTTGGCTGGCATCTTCTGGTTTTTGTTCCCAGTCCCATTGCTCCCAGCTTCTGATGCCAGCAGTTTCCTCTCTAAGCATCTGTGTAGGCCTTCACTTAGCTCCTTCAGGACCCAACTCTGCGTTTTGGATTGCTTAGCATCTCATGGGAAAGCATACGGCAACGTGCTGGGCTCTGGTTCCTGCCTAGCTTCTGTCGGTTCTCTCAGCTTCTGGTATCTCCTGGGGCTTCTGCATTTCCAAACGTCTGCATTTCTGTCAGCTCTGAAGCAACTGACTTTTCTTTTTTTTCAGGGGGTGGACAGTTTGGGAAAAAATGTCCCCCCTTTTAAAGGAGTCTTGTAAACCAATCAAGACCCACCTTGAATGGGTGAAGTCTCATCTCCATCTAATTAAAAGGTCACACCCACAACAATTAAGTGGGTCAGTCTCAGGCAAGCAATCTAATTAAAGTATCCACCCTACAGTATTGAATCAGGATGAAAAGAAACATGGCTTCCTCCACAAGATTGGATCAGGATTAAAACATGGCTTTCAAACGGGCACAGAGGTCATGGAGAATCACTTCTGATGAGAGCAAAAGCCCTTCTAGGTTCAAGAGAGGGAACATAGACTCCACCTTTTGATGTGAAGAAAGTCAAAGTCACGTTGTAAGAACATATGGGATGGGAGATGCTGCTGTGGCTATCTTTGGAAAATATAAGCGGCAATAGGGGTGATTCAATGATAAATCTTTAAGAAATTTTTATGGATCTGGCAGGAGTGTGAAAGATAGATTTGAGGTGAATCACTAGAAGACCATTGGCATAGTGATTCAGGGAAAACAGCAAAGGCCTGGAAAAGCAGCGACAGAGAGAATGGAGAGAAGGGGATGACGGTGAGAGTTGACTTTGGGATAGACTCATCTCATGCAGGTAATGAGGAAGAAGATGGAGAGGAGAAAGACGAGCTAAGAGGCTCTGAGGTTATCATCCTAGGTGTCCAGAAGGGGGTACCCCCATTATCTGAAACAGGAAATCACAAGAAAAAGCAGGAGGCTGTTCTTCCTTCTTTATTCCCCTCACACTTGTTTCTTTGCCAACAACTTACGTATGTACATGTCTCAATGTATTGTGCAAGCCTGTCTTTTGCTTTTTGTGGATCTGCATTTCAGCTCAGATTCTGAGGCCTCAGTAAGTCTCCAAAGGGCTGGGATTATGACTCTTTAAGAAATGACATCAAAGGCTGTGACTGGAAATAAGGCCATTTATGAATCTGATTTTGAGACCAAATCTTCTGCTCAGCTCCAAGCTGTACACGTGTACTAAAAATTCAGAAAGAAACATTTGCACATATATAGTGTCTGCAAAATGTTTTAATAATGTCATGAAAAGGTATGATGTAAATATTGCCTAGTGAAGGATCTTGGGTTCCTTTACTATGGCACTATCTGTCCTTGGAGGTTAGG
>PVIY010016805.1:0-50854 GCA_004026745.1 Myrmecophaga tridactyla | reverse complement strand
ACTGATAACATAGTTGTAGTTCATATTTATCACTACCTTCTTCCATTACCCATTCCATGTTCCCTTTACCCTCAGCAAGCACTTCATCTGGCCATGGATCTTTGCCTGGAGGGGTAACCCAAACCTTCATTCCTGAAGTTTCAGAGCCATTGGTAGTCCTGCCTGGCTTGGGTTGTTGCAGTTTTCCAGTGATTTTAATAAAAGGGCATGGTAATACTAAAAGACGTCCTACAGGACCTCCTATATTCCAAGAAAACTCTTCTTTACCTCCATTGCGTAGTTGCAGTCCTATTTCCCCCTGATAGTCAAGGTCAATCACCCCAGACAATAATGTAATTTCCTTCTTGGCTTCTTGATCCAGGGGCATGAGTAGCCCAAAGTGACCAGGTGGCAGTCTTACATTCTAGTTCAATGGAATCATTGTTTTTTCTCCTGGTGGAAACACTGCCCCTTTTGGAACTAAAACCAGTAGACCAGCAGAGCACAAAGTCACAGGGACAGGAAGCAAAAATTTTTGTAGTGGATCACTTGGGGTAATAGTGAGTGGTACCACTCCCATTTCCACCCCTTGGTTCCTGGACTAATGAATCCTGGCATTGGGAGAAACAGCACCGTACAGTGGACACTGATTCAGAGCATATACAACATCCTGGGGAACATTACCCCAGCCCTTCAATGTATTGCCACCTATTTGGCACTGTAATTGAGTTTATAAAAGGCCATTCCACCATTTTATCAATCTAGCTGCTTCTGGATTATGGGGTACATGATAAGACCAGAGAATTCCATGAGCATGTGCCCATTTCTGCACTTCCTTTGCGTGAAGTGTGCTCCTTGATTAGAAGCAATGCTGTGTGGAATACCAAGATGATGGATAAGGCATTCTGAAAGTCCATGGATGGTAGTTTTGGCAGAATCATTGTGTGCAGGGAAAGTAAACCCATATCCAGAGTATGTGTCTATTCCAGTTAGAACAAATCTATGCCCCTTCCACGAAGGGAGTGGTCCACTGTAATCAACCTGCCATGATGTAGCTGACTGGTCATCTCAGGGAATGGCGCCATATCAGGGGCTAAGTGTGGGTCTCTGCTGCTGGCAGATTGGGCACTCAGCAGTAGCTGTAGCCAGGTCAGCCTTGGTGAGTGGAAGTCCATGTTGCTGAGCCCATGCATAACCTCCATCCCTACTAGCATGGCCCATTGGGCAATAATGGGAGTCGCTGGGGAAAGAGGCTGACTGGTATCCATGGAACGGTCGTCTTATCCACTTGATGATTAAAAGCTTCCTCTGCCGAAGTCACCCTCTGGTGTGCATTCACATGGGAAAGAAATATGTTCGTGTTTTTATCCCATTCAGAAAGGCCTATCCACATTTTTCTTCCCCAGACCTCCTTGTCACCAATTTTCCAATTATGGTCTTTCCAAGTCCCTGACCATCCAGCTAAACCATTAGCAACAGCCCATGTGTCAGTATACAAACGCACCTCTGGCAATTTCTCCTTCCAAGCAAAATGAATAACCAGGTGCACTCCTCGAAGTTGTGCCCACTGGGAGGATTTCCCCTCACCACTGTCCTTCAACGACACCCCAGAAGGGGGTTGTAGTGCTGCAGCTGTCCACTTTCGGGTGGTACCTGCATATCATGCTGAACCATTTGTTAACCAGGCCCGAGTTTTCTCTTCCTCAGTCAATTCACTGTAAGGAACTCCCCAAGAGGCCATAGCTCTGGTAAGGGAAGAAGATAATGTGGCAGAGGTGCAGACCATGGGCATTTGGGCCACTTCCTCATGTAACTTACTTGTGCCTTCAGGACCTGCTCTGGCCCTATCTTATAGAAACCATTTCCATTTTATGATAGAGTGCTGCTGTGCATGCCCAACTGTATGGCTTAGTGGGCCAGACAACACCCAGCTCATGATAGGCAACTCAGGTTTCATGTAACTTGGTGGCCCATGGCTAAGCATTCAGTCTCTACTAAGGCCCAGTAGCAGGTCAAAAGCTGTTTCTCAAAAGAAGAGTAGTTATCTTCAGCAGATGGTAAGGTGTTACTCCAAAATCCTAAGGGTCTGCATTGTGATTCTCCTATAGGGGCCTGCCAAAGGCTCCAAACAGCATCTCTATTTGCCACTGACACTTCCAGCATCATTGGATCTGCTGCATCATACGGCCCAAGTGGCATAGTAGCTTGTACAGCAGCTGGACCTGTTGCAGAGCCTCCTCTTGTTCAGGTCCCCACTCAAAAATTAGCAGCTTTTCGGGTCACTTGATAAATGGGCCTGTGTAGCATACCCAAATGAGGACTATGTTGTCACCAAAATCCAAAGAGACCAACTAGGTGTTGTGCCTCTTTTTTGGTCATAGGAGGGACCAGATGCAGCAACTTATCCATCATCTTAGAAGGGATATCTTGACATGCCCCACACCACTGGACACCTAGAAATTTCACTGAGGTGGAAGGTATCTGTATTTTTGTTGGATTTTTCTCCCATCCTCTGACACTCAAGTGCCTTACCAGTAAGTCTAGAGTAGTTGCTACATCCTGCTCACTTGGTCCAATCAACATGATATCATCAATATAATGGACCAGTGTGATGTCTTGTGGGAGGGAGAAGTGATCATGGTCCCTGCAGACAAGATTATGACATAGGGCTGGAGAGTTGATATACCCCTCAGGTAGGTCAGTGCAAGTATATTGCTAACCTTGCCAGATGAAAGCCAACTGTTTCTGGTGGTCCTTACTAACAGCTATAGAGAAAAAAGCATTTGCCAGATCAATAGCTGCATACCAGGTACCAGGGGATGTATTGATTTACTCAAGCAATGATGCCACATCTGGAACAGCAGCTGCAATTGGAATTACCACCTGGCTGAGTTTACGATAATCCTCCAAGGCTCATCTGTTTTCTGCACAGGCCAAATAGGAGAGTTGAATGGAGATGTGGTGGGAATCACCACCCATGCATCCTTCAAGTTCTTAAGAGTGTCAGTAATCTCTGCAATCCCTCCAGGAATCCGGTATTGCTTCTGATTTACTATTTTTCTAGTAGGGGCAGTTCTAGTGGCTTCCACTTGGCCTTTCCCACCATAATAACCCTCACTGCACTAGTTAGAGAGCCAATGTGGGGATTCTGTCAGTTGCTCAGTATGTCTATTCCAATTAAAGATTCTGGAGCTGGGGAAATAACTACAGAATGGGTCCAGGGACCCACTGGACCCACTGTGAGATGGACCTGGTTAAAACTCTATTGATCACCTGGCCTCCATAACCCCCCACTCTGGCTAGTGGACCAGAGTGACGTTTTGGGTCTCGTGTAATTAATGTCACTTCTGAACCAGTGTCTAATAATCCCCAAAATATCTGATCATTTCCTTTTCCCCAATGGACAGTTACCCTGGTAAAAGGCCTCCTTGGTGAAGGTTTGGAGGAAGATTAACAGTATAGATTTGTGGCAGTGTAACAGCGTTCTCCCCCAAAGGGACCTGGCCTCCCGTTCATTCGAGGGGCTCTGGGTCTTTAAACTGTTCCAAGTCTGGAAATTGATTAAGGGACCATGACTCTATGTTTTTGTATCTTGGTTAGACTTCTGTTCACTTGACCTAGAATTCTTTTGTTTATATAGCTCAAAACAAGAATTTAGTAGACTGCCCTTCTATTGTATTTCTAAGTACCCTAGGATTTACTAGCCAATGCCACAAATCTGTGAGTCAGATTATTTTGACTCCCGCTTTGAGTTTGCTGTCTATTATAACAGCCATGTCTACCCTGTCTTTGGCAATTAAGTGCTGCTACGTGGCTTCTGCCAACTCGGGATCCCATCATCCCCATTGTGTCTAAGGATTCCAGCTCAGTGACAGCAGTTCCTACAGTAATATCTGACCTACAGAGAAGTGCAACTACAGTGCTCTTCAGGGATGATGGCGCTAGTCTCTCAAATTTATTTCTCACTGTTCTGGTAAAAGGTGCATCCTCTGGACATTCCTGGGGTGTAAGAGCAGGCTTTGCATTATAAATCCACTCTGATGTTCCAATCTCTTCAAGCCTCTGGATTCCCTCATCTACATTATACCAGGGCAGTTCTGGCATTTGTACCTCAGATAATGTTGGCCACCTTTTGATTCATGTTTCAACCAACCACCCAAGCAAACTGTTAATACCTTTTCTAAGCCCTTGGGCTATAACATTGAATGCAGAATCTCTGCTTAGTGGGCCCATATAAATAAATTCAGCCTGATTCAGTCTTATATTCCTCCCACCATTATCCCACACCTTTAAAATCCATTTCCACACATATTCCCCTGATTTCTGTCTATATAAATTGGAAAACTCACACAGTTCTTTTGGAGTATAACATACCTCCTCATGTGTGATACTTTGTACCTCACCTTTAGGGGCCTGTTGGGACTTTAGTCTAGTTGTAGGTCTGGAAGAAATGAGAGGTAGTGGGGGTGGGTCATGAAAAGAATTAGAAATATCTTCCAAGCCATTTGCTTCAGGGCATTCATTTGCAGTTTCTTCTGGTGAAACAGTATTAATCACTCTAGAGCTAGTCCCTTCAGGAGGAGGCTGGTGGCCAACTCCTCAAAGCAGGAGGTGGGGTGGCTATGTCCTCAGGGAAGACTATTACAGGGTTATCTAGAGAAGACTCAGCATGACCTAGGATTTCAACCTCACCCCCGACATCATTATCAATCCATATGTTAACGTCCCATTTTTCAGTGTCCCACTCATTTCCAATCAATGCCCTCATTTTAATGGAATACACCATGCAAGATTGAGATTTCAGTTTCCCTTGTAAAGTTGTTTCTCTAACAATAAGATTCTGAGTCTGATTTTCAGAGATCTCAAGCATACGGCTACAAGAAATAAGATTTTCCTTCAGAATACTCATAGAAACTTCTACATCTGTCAGACAGTGCTTAAGCCTCTTGTTTGAAGCCTTAAGCCCATCTATTTCACTCATTAATGTATCCAGTGTATCTAACAATAACCATCCAACATCTCTATACCTCTTATTTCCACAAAACTTTGTAAGGTGTCAAAACATTATCCCTCAGGACCTGGCTTCATAGAAGTGAAGCATTAGGAGAATTGAATGGTGATATTTTGACTATCTCTTTTGCCAACTCACTGCATGGATTGGGAGTGTCATTCTGATTATGGGAATCAAAGTCCTTAGTTCCTTTGAGTACAGCCAGAGTAGAGAACCATTAATAAAAACCATTTTTAAGATTCTGTTTCTTAAGAACCACTCCTGGTACCAAGTTGTACTAAGTAGAGTTCTCTAGAGAAACAGAATCAACAGGGAACACTCGCAAATATAAAATTTATAAAAGTGTCTCACATGACTGTGGGAATGCAGAGTCTAAAATCCCCAGGGCAGGATGTGAAGCCAATGATTCCGATGGAGAGTGGACAAACTCCACAGGAGAGGCTCAACAACCGAAGCAGAAGAGAGCCTGTCACTTCTGAATCCTCCTTAAAAGGCTTCCAGTGATTAGATTAAGCATCACTCATTGCAGAAGACACTCTCCTTGGCTGATTACAGATGGAATCAGCTGTGGATGCAGCTGGCATGACCATGATTCAATTCTATGAAACGTCCTCTTTGAAAAGACAGGGCAGCAGTTGCCCAACCAGACAAACAGGTACCACCACTTGGCCAAGTTGACACATGAACCTGACCATGACAATGCTAGAAATGGAACAGGTGTTAAAAAGGGAATTCATTAAGTTGCCAGTTTACAGTTCTAAGCTCATAGAAAAGTCCAAACTAAGACATCCAGAGAAAGATACCTTGACTCAAGAAAGACTGATGTCTTTCACATGGAAAGGCACATGACTGGCATCTCCTGGTCCTTGTTCCTGATTACATTGCTTCTCAGCTTCTGATGCCAGTGTTTTCCTCTCTAAGCATCTGTGGGCCTTTGCTTAAATTCTCTGGACACAACTCTGCATTCTGGCTTGCTTAGTATCTCATGGGAAGTCACATGGCAAAGTCTGCTGGGCTCTGCATCTCCAAACGTCCCTGTCTAGCCATCTACTCTTCATTGATATTCCAGACATCTCCAGATGTCTGCATGTCTGTCAGGTCAGGGTTCTCGTCAATATGTTTTCTCTTCTAAAGGGCTCCAGTAAACTAATCAAGGCCAAACTTTAATGGACAGAGTCATATCTCCGTGCAATTAGGCCTCATCCACAACTGGGTGTGTCATATCTCCAGAGAAACAATCCAATAAAAATTTCCACCCTAAACAATAGGACCTACCCCCACAAGATTGGATTAGAAAAGAAACTTGGCTTTTCTGGGATACGTAATTTCAAACCAGTACAGCATGGAAGTATATTATTCAGCTGTAAAAAGGAATGAAGTCCTGATACATGTGAGAACATGGAAGACATTATGCTGAGTGAAATAAGCCAGACACAAAAGGTCAAATATTGCATGATGTCACTGATATGAACTGTTTATAATAAGCAAACTTTCATAGTTTGGATCTAAAATATAGGTCACTAGGGATAGATTGTGGGTAGAGAATGGGGAGCTGATGCTAAATTTGTACAGAATTTCTATCTAGGTAATTATAAAGGTTGCAAAGTGGATAGTAGTGATGGTAGTATATTATTGTGAATGAAGTTAACAACACTGAATAATGTATGTGAATGTGATTGTAGGTGGAAGATTTGGGTCATGTATGTTACTTGAAAGAAAGAAGATAAAATATGGGACTATATATCACAGTGAACTCTAGAGTACAAATGGTCTGGGGTTAATAGCACAAGAATAAGAAAAGGGCAAAGATGGCAGTCTAGGGAGGTGTGGGATTTAGTTTATTCTCTAGGGAAGCTAGCAGATAGACAAGAAATATTTGGAACTGTTTGGGGGACTTCTGTGTTAAGACTCATAGTGTACAATAGCCTGGAAACAATGGAAGGGTGAAGATTGATAACTTAAGCACAAAAATATAAGTAAACTTCCACACTGTTAAGTTTGGTGCCCCTCCCCCACTGGCATGGCAGGCTGACTTGGGTCTCTTCCCAGTGGGAAACAGAAGAAAGGGAAGAAGAAAGCGCTCATCGAAGCTCCAACTGTGGATTTGATTAACAAATTTAGACTGCTGAATACCACCTCTGAGCTCAGTTAAATCTACAAAGCAAGCAAGCAAGAATCCTAGAGATCTATATTAGCCTCATCCCCAGTAGGGTGGAATCAGGGCTTATGAGAAAAAACCCCAAAAGCAGACATTTCTGGAGTTGGTTGAGCTGAGAATACTGGAAAAGAACTGTGCCCCAGAAAGGGGGCACATAGAGTCAGGTACCAACTCCAGCTTTTTTTTTTTTTTTAATTTGCATATGGGCAGGAGGCACCAGGGATCGAACTCCAGACCTCCAGCACAGCAGGTCGGAGGTCTGCCTGCTGAGCCATGGCAGCCACCCCAACTCCAGCTCTTGATTGGTGAACCAAGGGGCTGGGGAAAGCTCTAAGAATAGGTGTTTTCCCTTTTTTTAGAAGCCCTTTAAATAAAGCAGTAGGCATTCTCAGTTTTTTGCCCTGTCCAGGTAAGGGTGGGATTAAGGAATAACTGAGAGACAAAGTAACTAATCAGGTGGAGATAGGCTCCTAAAGGGCTTCCCCAAGTAAAAAAGCAGAGCCCAGCACAAGTGGGGCTCTCATTCAGAGAACTTAGACTCCAGAATCTGGGATATCAGCAGCAGTTTCAACCTACAGAAAGCAGAGCCCAGACTGTCTCAAAGATGCAAGAGTTTCAACCTACAAAAAGAAGAGCACAACCTATCTCAAACACATTTCTGATGGGGGAAAGTGGAACTGCTTGAGAGGTTTGTGGCATTTCCAGGGAATATAGGACTGAATAACTAATCCCCCCCCAAATAGGGGAGAAAGTCCAAGCAGAGGTGGTGACAGTAATTTAAAGAATCCAGACCCTAGGAGCTGGAAAACAGTAGCAGCCAAACTTCAGCCTTAGCCACTCTGGAGGGTAGTGTGGTGATTCCACAGTAGGCCAAGTTTCAGATTGTCATATGATGCTGTAACCCCATTATTAGATATATTGTTGGAAGAACTGAAAGTAGGGATGAGAATAGACATTTCTAATCTGGTGTTTGTGGCTACATTATTCTTGATTTGCAATGGATAGAGGTGGCCTAAGGGTAAAATGATGAGCAGAATAGTGATCTGTGGTATATACATATGACAGAATATTTAGCAGCTTCAGAAAGAAGTGAAGTCGAGAGACATGGAAATGGGTCAATGAACCTTGAGGTTATTATGTTGTGTGAAAAAAGTGAGAAACAAAATGTCCAATATTTCACACTTTCACTAATATAAACTATAATGAGCAAACTCTGAGTATTGAATTTGAGAACATAGGGTATCAGAGGATAGAAAGTGGGCAGATTTTGGGCTATCAATGATTAGGGAGTTTCAGAATGTTCAATAAGACTCATTGTAAAGGTTCCTAGATTGTAAGCTCCTACAGCAGTCACATCTATTCTTTTTTTTTTAATTTGCATATGGGCAGGAGGCACCAGGGATCGAACTCCAGACCTCCAGCATGGCAGGTCGGAGCTCTGCCTGCTGAGCCACGGCAGCCGCCCTCACATCTATTCTTAAGTTTTAAGGGTTATTTCTAAATTCTGAGATACTGTGCTTTTTGTGTATAATCTGGTAGTTCCCTGGCACTTTAGGCATCTAATTCTAGCTAGAGCAGTAAGGCAAGAAAAACAAATAAAAGACACGCATATTGGAAAGAAAGAAATAAAGTATTTGTACATGACTTGATTCTGTATTTAGAAAATCCTGAAAATACGACAACAAAGCTACTTGACCTAATAAATGAGTTCATCAAAATAGCAGTATACAAGATCAACACGCAAACCCTATCATGTTTATACACTTGTGATGAACTGCTAAGGAGGTAATCAAGAAAGAATTCCACTTATAATAGTGTCATGGTTAGGTTCATGTGTTAACTTGCCCAGGTGGTGGTGCCTGGTTGTCTGATCGGGCAAGTGCTGGCCTGTCTGTTGCTATGAGGACATTTCATGTACTTAAATCATGACCATGTTGGCTGCATCTACAGCTGATTGCATTTGCTGGCTTTTCTAGAAAACCCTAGCTAATACAAATAGTAACTAAAAGAATAAAATATCTAGGAATACATTTAACCAATGATGTAAAAGGCTTACACAGACAACTACAAAACATTGCTAAAAAAATTCAAAGACCTGAATAAATGGGAAGACAGGCTGTGTTCATGGACTTGAATGCTAAGTGTCATTAAGATGTCAATTCTACCAAAATTGATCTACAGCATGGTACTGGCATGTTTTCTTTCTTTGTAATATCTTTGTCTGGCTTTGGTATGAGGGTGATGTTGGCTTCATAGAATGAGTTAGGTAGCATTCCCTCCTCTTCAGTTGTTTTGAAGAGTTTGAGCAGGATTGGTACTAATTCTTTCTTGAATGTTTGGTAGAATTCACATGTGAAGCCATCTGGTCCTGGACTTTTCTTTTTGGGGAGCTTCTTAATGACTGATTCAATTTCTTTACTTGTGATTGTTTTGTTGAGGTCATCTATTTCTTCTTGAGTCAATGTTTGTTGTTCATGCCTTTCTAGGAAGTTGTCCATTTCATCTACATTGTTGAGTTTACTAGCATAAAGTTGTTCATAGTATCCTCTCATTACTTCATTTATTGCTGTGGGGTCAGTGATTATGTCTTCTCTTCCATTTTTTATTTTATTTATTTGCATCCTCTCTCTTCTTCTTTTTGTCAACCTCGCTAAGGGTCCATCAATCTTATTGATTTTCTCATAGAACCAACTTCTGGTTTTGTTGATTTTCTCAAATGCTTTCATGTTCTCAATTTCATTTATATCTGCTCTAATCTTCATTATTTCTTTCCTTTTCCTTGCTTTGGAGTTAGTTTGCAGTTTTTTCTTTAGTCCTTCCAAGTGGAAAGTTAATTCCTTGATTTTTGATTCTTCTTCTTTTTTGATATAGGCATTTAGGGCAACGAATTTCCCTCTGATCACTACCTTTGTTGCTTCCCATAAATTTTGATATGTCGTGTTTTCATTTTCATTTGCTTCAACACATTTACTGATTTCTCTTGTAATTTCTTCCTTGAACTACTGGTTGTTTAAGAGTGTGTTGTTGAGCCTCCATATATTTGTGAATTTTCTGGCACTCTGCCTATTATTGATTTCCAACTTCATTCCTTTATGATCTGAGAAAGTATTTTTGTATGATTTCAATGGTTTTAAATTTATGGAGACTTCCTTTGTGACCCAGAATATGGTCTCTCTTGAGAATGATCCATGAGCACTTGAGAAAAATGTATATCCTGCTGTTGTGGGGTGTAATGTTCTATAAAGGTCTGTTAAGTTTATATAATTTATTGTATTATTCAAATTCCTTGTTTTTTATTGATCCTCTGTCTAGATGCTCTGTTCTTTGATGAGAGTGGGGAACTGAAGTCTCCAACTATTATGGAGATGTGTCTATTTCTCTTTTCAGTGTTTGCCTCATGTATTTTGGAGCATTCTGGCTCGGTGCATAAATATTTATGATTGTTATGTCTTTTTGTTGAATTGTTCCTTTTATTAATACATAGTATCCTTCTTTGTCTCTTTTAACTGTTTTACATTTGAAGTCTAATTTGTTGGATATTAGTATAGCTGCTACTGCTCTTTTCTGATTGTTATCTTCATGAAATATCTTTTCCCAACCTTTCACTTTCAACCTATGTTTATCCTTGGGTTTAAGATGCGTTTTCTATAGACAGCATATAGTTGGGTCCTGTTTTTTAATCCATTCTGCCAGTCTATGTCTTTTGCTTGGAGAGTTTAATCCATTAACATTTAGTGTCATTACTGTATGAGCAGTGTTTTCTTCTACCATTTTGCCTTTTGGATTTTAAATGTCATGTCTAATTTTTCTACTTTTTTTTTACTGAAAGTCTTCATTTCTACACTCTTCTCCACATCTCTCTCTCCTGTCTTTTTGTATATGTCTCTAATGCTCCCTTTATTATTTCTTGCAGAGCAAGTCTCTTGGTCACAAATTCTCTCACTGATTTTTTTTTGTCTGAAAATGTTTTAATTTCTCCCTCATTTTTGAATGAAAATTTTGCTGGATATACAATTATTGGTTTGCAGTTTTTCTCTGTTAGTAATTTAAATATATCATCCCACTGTCTTCTCACCTCCATGGTTTCTGCTGAGAAATCTATGCATAGTCTTATTGGGCTTCCCCTGTATGTGATGGATTGCTTTTCTCTTGCTGCTTTCAAGATTCTCTCTTTCTCTTTGTCCTCTGACATTCTGATTAGTAAGGGTCTTGGAGTACATCTATTTGGATCAATTCTGTTTGAGATACGCTGCACTTCCTGGATGTGTAATTTTAAGTCTTTCATAAGAGTTGGGAAATTTTCAGTGATAATTTCCTCCATTAGTTTTTCTCCCTTTCCCTTCTTTTCTCCCTTGGGACACCCAGAACATGTGTATTCATGCACTTCATGTTGTCATTCAATTCCCCAAGTCTGTGCTCATATTTTTCCATTCTTTTCCCTATATTTTCTTTTTCTTGTTGGATCTCAGATGTCCCATCCTCCAGTTCACTAATCCTATCTTCTGCCTCTTGAAATCTGACATTGTTGGTTTCCATTGTTTATTTCATCTCTTCTACTGTACCTTTTATTCCCATAAGTTCTGTGATTTATTTTGTCAGACTTTCGATTTCTTCTTTTTGTTCATTCTTTGTCTTCTTTATATCCTCCCTCAATTCACTGATTTGATTTTTGATGAGGTTTTCCATGTCTGTTCGAACATTCTGAACTAATTGTTTCAAGTCCTGTATCTCATTTGAATTATTGACTTGTTCCTTTGACTGGGCAATATCTTCAATTTTCCTAGTGTGATTTGTTATTTTTTGTTGGCATCTAGGCCTTTAATTACCTTAATTAGTTTATTCTGGAGATTTTCAGTTCTTTTTACCTAGGATTTTCTTGCTGGATGACGTTGTTGTCTGCCAGTTCTTTGACATTCAGTTCAGCTTATTCTGGACCTCTAGCTTAGGTTTTGTTTAACAGATCAGAGGTTTTCAGTTCTTGTTTTTTTGTTTCTTGCCCTGCCTGTATGGTGCCTTCCCCCATACCCCCGTCTTAGGAGGGTCTGCTTAGGTATTTTAGATCAAGTCAGATTTCCCAGACCAAACTGGCCTCCTGTCAGTAAGAAAGAGTCACCTGAGTCAGTTTTCCCTGAAAGTGAGACCCACCAGATTGTAAGGCTTTCCTATGTAGTCTCTGGGCTCTCCATTTTTCCTATCCTGCCCAGTATGTGGTGCTTGTCTGCCTGCAGGTCTCACCAGTATAAGGCGATGTGGTACCTTTAACTTCAGCAGACTCTCCCTGCAGGTGGTGTAGTTGAGATAGAGGGGAGGTTGTAGTATGGTTTTAATTGCTTCACTTTTGCAGACCATGGGGTTTGAATTCCTTGAGGGAGGGATTCCACCTGAGCTGGGCCCCATCCCTCTCCTGGGGAAGGCACAGGCTCCAGATGAACACTCAAACAAGTCTAATTCTGCCTATGCTGCAGGCAGTGGAGCCTGAGAGGTCTTGCAGCTGTATCCAAAGAGCAGTCAAGATGTAGGAACACAGCCACCAAAACAAAAGAGAAAAATTCTTTTCAGATCAGGACCCCCATTCCTCAGGTTTGCTGATCAAGAGCTGAAGTTGGTACATTGCTCTGTGTATCTTCAGGCCCTATGTGCCCCCTCCTTTCCTTCAGGGACAAGACATTTTCAAATCCAAAAAAAAATCTGTTCCTTTTTCTTTTTCTTTTTCCTTCAGCCCTGCCCCCTCTGCACCAGGGTAAAAACCAGTGACCTCCACTTTTACTCGAGGTTCAGCTGAGCTGGGGGCCTATTTTTAGTAATCAGAATTTGTTAATTAGTTCCACAATTGGTGTTTGGTTGTGCTCAGCCCCTGCTGCTGGGAAAGCCTCTTTTCTTTCCCCTCTGGGAAGCAGCCTGTGAGGGTGGGGCACTGGCCTCCATGACTTGGGGGACTCACGATTCTGGGTGGGCTTGCAGCAGGTCCAGATTGTCCCGACTGGGGTAAGCTGTGTGTCCAGTCACTGATGTGGCCCCAGCAGTTGTCCTGTACTGTTCCTGGCTATTTATTAGCTGCTCTGGAGGATGAACTAAACTCCACACCTTGCTAAGCTGCCATCTTGGCCCCCTTCCCTCTGCCTGTTTTTTCATGATCAATGTTGGCTGTTCGTGCCTTTCTAGGAAGTTGACAATTTCATCTATGTTGTCTAGTTTATTAGTATATAGCTGCTCATAGTATCCTCTCATTACCTCCTTTATTTCTGCAGAGTCAGCAGTTATGCCCCTCTTCCATTTCTGATTTTATTTGCATCCTCTCTCTCTCTCTTTTTTAATGTCAGCTAGCTAAAGGTCCATCAATCTTACTGATTTTCTCAAAGAACCAACTTCTTGTTTTGTCGATTTTCTCTATTATTTTTATAGTCTCAAATTTCATTTATTTCTGCTCAGATCTTCATTATTTCTTTCCTTTTGTTTGCTTTGTGGTTCGTTTACTGTTCTTTCTATAGTTCTTCCAGGTGAACACTTAATTCCTCTATTCTTGCTCTTTCTACTTCTTAATATTGGCCTTTAGTGCAATGAATTTCCCCCTCAGCACTGCCTTTTCTGCATCAAATAAGTTTTGCTACGTTGTGTTTTCATTTTCATTTGCCTAGTATTTACTGATTTCTCTTGTAATTTCTTCTCTGATCCACTGGTTGTTTAAGAGTGTGTTGTTTATCCTCCATATATTTGTGAATTTTCTGGCCCTCTGCTTGTTATTGATTTTTTAATTTATTAATTTAAAAAATTAATGACAAACAAAAACATCAACATATCATTCCATTCTACATATATAATCAGTAATTCTCAATATCATCACATAGTTGCATATTCATCATTTCTTAGAACACGTGCATCAATTCAGAAAAAGGAATAAAAAGACAACAGAAAAAGAAATAAAATGATAACAGAAAAAAGATTATATATCCCATACCCCTTACCCCTCACTTTCATTTATCACTAGCATTTCAAACTAAATTTATTTTAACATTCATTCTCCCTATTATTTATTTTTATTCCATATGTTCTACTCGTCTGTTGACATGGTAGATAAAAGGAGCATCAGACACAAGGTTTTCACAATCACATAGTCACATTGTGAAAGCTACATCATTATTCAATCATCATCAAGAAACATGGCTACTGGAACAGAGCTCTACGTTTTCAGGCAGTTCCCTCCAGCCTCTCCACTACATCTTGAATAACAAGGTGATATCTACTTAATGCGCAAGAGTAACCTCCAGGATAACCTCTCGACTCTGTTTGGAATCTCTCAGCCAGTGACACTTTGTCTCATTTCACTCTTCCCCCTTCTGGTTGAGAAGGTTTTCTCAATCCCTTGATGCTGAGTCTCAGCTCATTCTAGGGTTTTTCTCAATCCCTTGATGCTGAGTCTCAGCTCATTCCAGGATTTCTGTCCCACGTTGCCAGGAAGGTCCACTTGTTATTGATTTTTAACTGCATTTCATTTTGATCTGGGAAAGTGTTTGGTATAGTTTCAATCTTTTGGAATTTATTGAGACTTGCTTTGTGACCCAGCATTTGGTCTATCCTTGAGAATGATTCATGAGCACTTAAGAAAAATGAGTGTCCTGCTGTTCTGGGGTGCAATGTTCTGTGAATGTCTGTTAAGTCTTGTACATTTATTGCATTTTCAATAGCTAGACTATTAGTTTCAAAATCTATTTCCTTATTGATCCTCTATCTAGATGTTCTATCCATTGACAAGAGCTGGGAATTGAAATCTCCAACTATTGTAGTAGAGGTGACTGCTCCTCCATTCGGTGTCGTCAGTATTTGCCTCATATATTTTGGACCATTCTGGGTTGGTGCATATTTATGATTATTATGTCTTCTTGTTTAATTGCTACCTTTATTAATATATAGTGACCTTCTTTGTCTCTTTTAATTGTTCTACATTTTAAGTCTAATTTGTTGGATATTAATATAGCTACCCCTACTCTTTTCCAATTTTTGTTTGTGTAAAATATCTTTACCTACCTTTCACTTTCAATCTGTTTTTTATTCTTCGTTCTAATATGAATCTTCTGTGGAAAGTATATAGATGGGTCGTGTTTTTTAACCCATCTGCCAGTCTGGGTCTTTTGATTGGACAATTTAATCCATTAACATTCAATGGTATTACTGTAAAGGCAGTACTTTCTTCTACTTTTTTTTTTGTTTTATATGTCCTGCATCCTTTTCCAGACCTCTCTCCTGTCTTTTCCTATCTGCTTGCAGTGCTCCCTTTAGTATTACTTGCAGAACTGGTTTCTCAGTCACGAATTCTCTCAGTGACTGTTTGCCTGAAAATATTATAACCTCCTCCTTCGTTTTGAAGGGCAGTTTTGCTGGGTATTGAATTCTTGGTTGGCAGTTTTCCTCTTTCAGAATCTTAAATATATTATACCATTGCTCTCTCACCTTCCTGATTTCTGCTGAGAAATCCACATTTAGTCTTATTGGGCTTCCCTTGTATGTGATGGATTGCTTTTCTCCTGTTGCTTTTTAAATTCTCTCTGCCTTTGACATTTGACAATCTGATTAGTAAGTGTCTTAGTGTAGGTCTGTTTGGATATATTCTGCTTGGGGTATACTGTACTTCTTGGATATGTAATTTTATATCTTTCATAAGATATGAGATATTTTCAGTGATTAATTTATCCATTAGTCTTTCTGCCTATTTTCCCTTCTCTTCTTCTTCTGGGACTCCTATAATATGTATATTCACAAATTCATGTTGTCATTAAATTCCTTGAGATCCTGCTCATATTTTTCCCTTCTTTTCCCTATATTTGCTTTTGTGTGTAAGATTTCTTTCCTGAAACCTGTAACCTCCAGAGGGTTCCTAGGCCAGATAAGTATGGACACCCAGTGGGGCAAGCCTCTCCAAGAACAAAGCTAATTCCACACCTTTATCCTATGTTGTCAACACTCCCTTTCAACATAAAAAAAGTTAAATAGGGCATACCCCAAAGACTACTATAAATTGAGAGAAGGATCAAAGGAGAAGATGGAGTTATAGCACAGATGACAGGATTTAAGAAATGAGAATGGCTGCTGAATCACTATATATGGACACACTTTCACCTAATCCAGTTTAACAACCATTCTTGATCACTCAAGATTATATCAAGATCATATCAAGATGTGACTCCTCAAGTCACATCTACAGGGAGATGATCTAATTACAGTTTCAAACACACAGTACTGAATAAGATTGGAAGAAACAATTACCTTTACAAAATGGGATTAGGATTAAAACATGGCTTTTCTACGGTGCATACATCCTTTCAAACCAGCAAGTTCCACCCTCTGGACTCTAAAAAAAGACATGTTTCCCCATATATAAAGTACATTAATTCCATCACAGTACCAGAAATCCTTAAACCATTTCACTGGCAATACAAATGAAATACAAAGTTAGAAACAGTACAAACTCCTATTAAAGTTAGTTACAAGCATGGTCTGTCCTAAGGCAAAGTTATCCTCTGGCTCTGGACCTATAAAAACTCAAAACAAGCTATTTGCTGCCAACATACAAAGGAGGAACAGTCATAAGATACGTATACCCATTTCCATACAGAGGAAGGAACACAGGGGTCACAGGACCCAAGCAGTTTTGAGAACCTGCAGAGCAAAATCCATAAGATTTCAAAGTCTGAGAGTCATTTATCTTCAGGGCTTCTGAAAGTGGCAGTCCCACACTTTCCAAGGGCCTACACAGAGGCCTGCCTCTCTCCAAACATAACCTTGGAGGACATTAGGGAGACCACCTTTTTCTTGGCTCCACCCTCTCCAAGGATCGGGGCTGCACCTGGGTTCTCTGCCATCTCTGGGGCACATGCTTAACCCCTCCATGTGGTGGCAGCCAGGCTGTCCCCAAACCCCAAGGAATGTACTTCACCCTCTCCAAGGCCTAAGGCAGCATGACTCTTCCACTGCAATGAGGTGGAAGGATGAACCTTGACTTTGGGGCAAACACACCCTCTCCATGGGCTTGGGTGGGTCTGCTCTCTTGGCCCAAGGCTTCTTGACTTCAGACCTCAGACCCATGGCTTTGCTTCTGAAACTATTTTTCCTCCAGTGTGTCCCTTTTCTGAATCCCCAAGTCCAGACTGGCAGTGGCTCTGTTTACACAGGCCCCACAGCACTCTCACTGGCTTTCTATGTAGTAGCCTCGGACCATGCTCATTAGTCATAAGGAGTTTCCACAAATCCTTCCTGGATAACTCCATGTCCAATCCTGGCTTTCTATGAAATGGCTGACTGGTTTCACATTTGGCCAAGACCTCATGTGGGGCACTATTCTCTGGGGTCTCCCTTCCTGGAGGCCCAGAATTTTCCAGAACTTCAATTTCTGGTTTCTTTGTATCCAAGAGTTCAGTTTTCAGCCTATCTCTTTCCTGTCACATTTCACTATAAGCTGTGAGGAGAAACCAAGCTGCACTTTCCACATTTAATTTGGAGATCTCTTCTGCTAAATATCCAAGTTCATGGCTTTTAAAATCTGTCTTCCAGCCAAAGCCACTAGCCAACTTTGCCAGATTATCTGCAATTTTAAAACACGGTCACTTTCCTTCCAGTCTATAATAACACACACCTCATTTCTGTCGAAGGCCTCGTTGGAGGTATGTTTTAGTATCTTTAGAGTTCACATTTCTACCAACAGTCTCTTCGAAGCATTCTATGACTTCTCTGTCAACCTTCTCACAACTCTTCCAGAACCTTCCCCTTATCCATTTAAAAACCATTCCAACATGCTTGGCATCTGCAAACCACAGCAGCACCCCACTCCTGGTACCAAAATCTGGTCTAGTTTGCTAGCTGCCAGAATGCAATATTCCAGAAATGGAATGGCTTTAAAAAGGGGGATTTTAATAAATTGCAAGCTCACAGTTTATAGGCTGAGAAAATGTCCCAGTTAAAGCAAGTCTGTAGAAATATCCAATCTAAGGCATCCAGGGAAGGATACCTTGGTTCAGGAAGGCCAATGAAGTTCAGGATTTCTCTCTCAAGTGGAAGGGCACATGGTGAACACAGTCAGAGTTTCTCTCTCATCTGGAAAGGCACATGGTGAACATGGTCAGGTTTCTCTCTCATCCGGAATGGCACATGCCAAATGCCATGTCGTCTGCTAGCTTCTTCTCCTGGCTTCCTATTTCATGAAATTCCCCGGGAGGTGTTTTCCTTCTTCATCTCCAAAGGTCGCTGGCTAGTGGACTCTGCTTCTCATGGCTATGTCGTTCTTCTCTGCTCTATCTGAATCTCCAGCTTTCTCCAAAATGTTTCCTCATTTATAGGTTTCCTACAAACTAATCAAGACCCACCCGATTGGGTGGGGACATGCCTCCACCTAATCAAGTTTAACAACCACTCTTGATCACATCAAGATGTCACTCCCTAAATCACATCTTCAGGGAGATGATCTAATTACAGTGTCAAACACACAGTACTGAATAGGGATTGGAAGAAATGGCTACTTTTACAAAATGGGATTAGGATTAAAACATGGCTTTTCTAGGATGCATACATCCTTTCAAACCAGCACACCATGTAACCTGAAAATTCCACTCACAGGTACAGACCCCAAAGAACTGAAAGCAGGGACATGGCAGATACTTATCCATACATATTCATTGCAGGGTGTGACAGTTTGAAAGTATTTATGTACCCTGGAAAAGCTGTGTTTTAATCCTAATCCCACTTGTGGAGAAACATTTTCTTTTAATCCTTATTCAGTACTATAGGTTGGAAACTTGATTAGTTTATCTCCATGGAGATGTGACTCAACAAATTGTGGGTATTAACCTTGGATTAGAGGTGGATGTGACCCCACCCATTCCAAGTGGGTCTTGATTAGCTTACTGGAATCATTTATAAGAGGAAACATTTTGGAAAAATCTTGAGATTCTGAGAGGGAGAAAGCCATGAGAGCATGAGATCCATGAAAGTTGAGAGAGCTCGTGCACCCAGAGAGCTTTGGAGATGAATACCCCTGAGGGAGCTTCATGAAAGAAGAAGCCTGGAGATAAATCTAGCAGAAGTCATCATGTTCACCATGTGCCTTTCCACTTGAGAGTGAAACCTTGAACTTCATTGCCCTTTCTTGAGTGAAGGTAACCTCTTTTTGGTGCCTTAATTTTGACATTTTTATAGACTTGCTTTAATTAGGACATTTTCACAGTCTTAGAACTATAAACTGGCAACTTATTAAATTCCTCCTTTTTAAAAGTCATTAATTTCTTGTATATCACATTCTGGTAGCTAGCAAACTAGAACAGATTTGGTACTAGGAATGGGGTGTTGCTGTGGTATGCAAATACCAAACATGTTGGAACTACTTTTTAAATAGATAAGGGGAGGATTTTGGAGAAGTTGTGAGGAACTTGATAGAGAAGGCCTAGAATGTTTGAAGAGACTATTGTTAGAAATGTGCATGCTAAAGATACCTCTGACAAGGCTCTCGACAGA
This sequence comes from Myrmecophaga tridactyla, assembly GCA_004026745.1. Lineage (NCBI taxonomy): Eukaryota > Metazoa > Chordata > Mammalia > Pilosa > Myrmecophagidae > Myrmecophaga > Myrmecophaga tridactyla. The sequence continues at coordinate 31,211 of PVIY010016805.1, read as the reverse complement.
AATGAGGCACGTGCTATTGCAAACTGGAAGGAAAGTCATCCTTGTTTTAATGTAGTCAATAACCAGGCAAAATTGACGAATGGCTTTGTCTGGAAAGCAGATTTAAAAAGCCATGAACTTGGATATTTAGCAGAAGAGATTTCCAAATTAAATGTGGAAAATGCAACCTGGTTTCTCCTCACAGTTTATAGTGAAATGCAACAGGAAAGAGATAAGCTGAGAACTGAACTCTTGGATACAAAGAAACCAGAAATTGGTGTTAGGGAAAATTCTTGGCATCCAGGAAGGGATACCCCAGCAAATAGTGCCCCGTGTGAAGATTTGACCAAATGTGCAACCATTCAGCCATTTCAAAGGAAGCCTGGATTGGAGATGGAGTTATCCAGGAAGGATTTATGGAAACTCCTGCTGTCTAATAGGCATGATCCTTGCTTACTACAAAAAAAGCCAGCAAAAGTGCCATGGGACCTGTATAAACAGAGTCACTGCCATTCTGGACTGGGGGGCTCAGAAAAGGGACAATATGAAGGTAAAATAACTTCAGAGCCATAACTATGGAAGCTAAAGTCTAAAGTCAAGGAACCTCAGGCCAGGAGGGATTGGAAGAAATTGGAAGAAGTACTTGGGGAGAGTGAGTTTACCCAAAAGGCAGAGGATGGGCCTGTCACCTTGTACTGGTTTTAAGGGATGTATGGGCCCTAGAAAAGCCATGTTTTAAACAAAATCCCATTTTGCAAAGGCCAAATAATCCCTATTCAATACTGTATGTTTGAAATTGTACTCAGATAATCTCCTTGGAGATGCAATTTAATCAAGAGTGGTTGTTAAACTGGATTAGGTGATGACATGTCTACACCCATTTGGGTGGGTCTTGATAAGTTCCTGGAGTCCTATAAAAGAGGAAACATTTTGGAGAATAAAAGAGAATCTGAGAGAGCAGAGAATGCTGTGGCACCACGAAGCAGAGAGTCCATAGTTTGGAGATGAAGGAAAATGCCTCCCGGGGAGCTTCATGAAACCGGAAGCAGGGAGAGAAGAAGCTAGCAGATGACGCTGTGTTTGCCATGTGTCCTTCCAGGTGAGAAAGGAACCCTGACCATGTTCACCATGTGCCTTTTCAGATGAGAGAGAAATGCTGACTGTGTTCGCCATGTGCACTTCCGTTTGAGAAAGAAGCCCTGAACTTCATCGGTCTTCTTGAACCAAGGTATCTTTCCCTGGATGCCTTAGATTGGACATTTCTATAGACTTGTTTTAATTGGGACATTTTCTCAGCCTTAGAACTGTAAACTAGCAATTTATTAAATTCTCCTTTTTAAAAGCCATTCTGTTTCTGGTATATTGCATTCTGGCAGCTAGCAAACTAGAACACACCTCAATGCAGTGGAAGAGTTGTGCCACCTCAGGCCTTGGAGAGGGTAGAGAACATTCCTTGGGGGTTGGGGAAAGCCTGGATGCTGCCGCATAGAGGGTGCTCTGGAGATGGCAGAGAGCCCTGGTGCAGCCCCTATGCTTGGAGAGGGTGGAGCCAAGAAAATGTTCTCACCAATGTCCCCCAAGGTTTCATTCAGAAATGAATGCTGCTGCATAGGCCCTTGGAAAGGCTGGGACTGCCGCTCTCTAAAGTCTCAAAGATAAATGACTCTCAGTCTTTGAAATCTAATGGGGTTTGGCCTCAAGGATTTTGAAACTGCTTGGGTCCAGTGACCCCTATGTTCCTTCCAATTTCTCCCTATGCAAATAAGAATATGTATCCTATGACTGTTTCTCCTTTGTATGTTGGTAGAAAATAACTTGTTCTGAGTTTTACAGGTCCAGAGCCAGAGAAGAATTTTACCTTGGAATAGACCATGTCTGTAAAAGACTTTGATGAGCCTTTATACTGGTTTTAATTTTGTATTGTATTTGTATTTTTACTGAAACGGTTTAAGGATTTCTGATATTGTGATGGAATGAGTGCATTTTGTATAAGGAAAAACATATTTTTAAGGATCCAGAGGGTGGAATGTGCCGGTTTGAAAGGATTTATGTACAGAAAAACCATGATTTAATCCTAATGCCGTTTTGTGGAGCAAACTTTTCTTTTAATCCCTATTCAGCACTATAGGTTGGAAGCTTGATTAGATTATTTACACAGAGATGTGACTCACCCAATTGTGGGTATTAACCTTGGATTAGAGGGGGATGTGACTCCACCCATTCCAGGTGTGTCTTGATTAGTTTCCAGGATCCTTTAAAAGAGGGAGCATTTTGGAAAAGGCTTGAGATTCTGAGAGAGAGAGAGGGTTATGTGAGAGCTTGAGATCCATGAAAGACAAGAAAGCCCATGCAGCCAGAAAGCCTTGGAGATGAATACCCCTAGGGGACTTCAAGAAAGAGGAAGCCTGGAGAAAAAGATAACAGAAGTCACCATGTTCACCATGTGCCTTTTCAGTTGAGAGAGGAAACTTGAACTTCAATGGCCTTTCTTGAGCGAAGGCAACCTCTTTCTGGTGCCTTAATTTATTTTTATAGACTTGTTTTAATTAGGACACTTTCACAGTCCTAGAACTGTAAACTGGCAATCCATTAAATTCTCCCTTTTTAAAAGCCACTCTGTTTCTGGTATATCACATTCTAGCAGCTAGCAAACTAGAACACAGGGTGACAACAGCCCAAAGATGGAAATAGCCCAAGCATTCATCAGTAGATAAATGGATGAATAAGAACGTCCACTCCTATATTAGCATATTAGTTGGCTGTAACAAGAAATGAAGCTCTCATCTATGTCACAAGGGGGATGAATGTCATGTTCAGTGAAAGAAGTCAGACAGAAGGACAAATATCATATGATTCCACCTATGTAAGACATTTAGAGGAGGCACACTTGTAGAGTAGAAGTTAGAATAGAGGCTATAAGTGGGTGAGGGAGGGGAAGATGGGGGAAAAAGATTAATGGAGACTGCTTCCATTTGGGGTGATGGAAAATCTCTGGACATGGATGGGTGGTCTTAACATACATCCTTGATCAATATTACAGAATTCTAGAAGTATTAAACCTACAACCAAATTATTTCTAATTTGGAAGTAACTGTATCTGCAGTATATTTTATGACCTTATGACATAAGGCTGTGATTTAAATGACAATGGTCACTTTAATCTGAATCCATTCCTTAATTGGCTTGTCTTTCTTCACTGAGGAGGCAGATTCCATAAACCTGGGACCTGGGCTCTTTCATTTTTTTCCTGCTCACTTATATCCTGACTGACTCAATCTCCCCCATTTAAATGCAATTTTAGGATATATTCACCGAACGTATAATCTATACAAATCATACAATGAATGGCTCACACTATATTCATGTAGTTGTGCATTCATGACCACAATCAATTTTAGAACATTTTCATTACTTCAAAAAAGAAAAAAGAAAACCCAAAACATTGCATACTTCTTATCCCTCCCTACTACTATAATATTTTTGTCTTTATTTTATTACTCAACTACATATATACTGAATTAAAGGAGTATCAATCATAAAATTTTATAATCAAAGGTCACACGATAAAAGCTATATAGTTAAACAATCATTATCAATGTTCAAGGCCACTGGATTACACTTAAACAATTTCAGATGTTTCCTTCTAGGTATTCAAATACATTGAGAATTAAAAAGAAATATCTATATAATAAGTCAGTAGTCATAATAGTATTTTTAATAGTCATAATCATTTTTAAATCCTAATTTCTCAGTTACCCCTCTGTGCTGGTTTGAAAGGATTTATGTACCATAAAATATGCCATGTTTTAATCCTAATCAATCTTGTGGGAGCAACAGTTTCTTCTAATCCCTATTCAGTACTATAGGTTGGAAAAGGATTAGGTTGTCTCCATGGAGATGTATCAATCAGTTGTGGGTATTAAACTTGATTAGATGGAGACATGTCTCCACCCATTCTACATGGGTCTTGATTAGTTTCTTTGAATACTTTAAAAGAAGACTTTGGAGAAAGCCTCAGAATGACATAGCCATGAGAAGCAGAGTCAATGAGCCAGTGATGTTTGGAGATGATAAAGGAGAAAGCCCCTGGGGAAGCTTCATGAAACAAGAAGTAGGGAGAGAAAGCTAGCAGACTATCATTATGTTTGCCATGTATCTTTCTAGTAAAGAGAAAAATACTGAATGTCTTTGGCCTTCTGGAACCAAGGTATGTTTCCCTGGATGCCTTAGCTTGGATATTTTTAGAGACTTGCTTTAATTGGGACATTTTCTTGGCCTTAGAACTGTAAACTAGCAACTTATTAAACTACCCCCTGTGGCAGTTAGGGTCAGGTGTCAACTTGGCCAGGTGAATTGTGCCTAGTTCTGTTGCTGTGGACATGAACCAATGTTATATGAACCTCATCTGTTGCTCATTACATCTGCAGTTGGCTAGGAGGCATGCCTGCTGCAATGAATAAACTTACTAAAAAAACTTTTATAGTCTTAGATAGAGCCAAGTGTATTCTTTAGGGTTTTCAGAAATACTGTTGGTTAGAGATTAGCATACTGTGACAATTTGCAATATATGGCTGAATATGTGCATAAGAGTAGCTTCCAGAATAACCTCTCAATGCTAGTATTACTCTTAGCCATTGAATTTTTTTGTTTCAGTTTTTTCTCACTTTTGGTCAAGAGGGCCTTCTCAATCCCACAATCCTAGGGCCCAATTCATCCCTGGGAGTCAAATCCCACTTTACCAGGGAGACTTACAGCCTTGGTATGATGTCACATATATGTGGAGGGTAGTGAGTTTATTTGCAGAGTTAAGTTAGAGAGAGAAGCCACATCTAAGTAACAAAGGAGGTTCTCTGGGGGTGACTGTAGCATAATTATAAGTAGCTTAGATTTGTCATTGCATAAGTAAATGTCAAAAGGGCAAGCCTCAAGATTGAGGGCATAGCTGATGTTCTAGTTTGAAAACTGCTGGAATGTGATATACCAGAAACAGATGGCTTTTAAAAAGGGGAATTTATTAAGTTGAAAGTTTACAGTTTCAAGGCCATGAAAATATCCAAATTAAAGCAAGCCTATAGAAATGTTCAATTTAAGGCATCCAGGGAAGGAAACCTCACTGGTTTAAGAAGGCCAATGACATTCAGGGTTTCTCTCTCTACTGGAAGGGCATATGGTAAACATAGCTTTCTCTCTAGGCTTTTTGTTTCATGAAGATGTCCTGGGGGTATTTTCCTTCTTCATGTGCAAATGTCTCTGGGCTGTGTGGGGTCTCATGGTTCTCAAGCTTTTTCCAAAATGTTTCCTCTTTTAAAGGATTCCAATAAACTAATTAAGACCCACCTGGAATGTGTGGAGTCACATCTCCCTCTAATTTAAGGTTAATACCCACAATTGGGCATGCCACGTCTCTGTAGAGATGATCTAATCAAGTTTCCAACCTGTAGTACTGAATAGGGATTTAAAAACTGGCTGCTTCCACAAAATGGATCAGGATTAAAGTATGGCTTGTCTAGGGTACATAATCCTTTCAAACTGGCACAGATTATTAAATTAGGAGTCCCTACTGCTTGAGAGACTGTCAAAAATTCCCCAGGTAGGGAAGATTAATAGTTCCACATTTTCCCCCAGTTCCTTAAGGGTATTTTGCAATTACATTAAAAAATATTTTTATTTAGAAAATTTCACACACATATATTCTATACATGGTGTACAATCAATAACTCATAATACCATCATATAGTTGTGTATTCATCACCATGATCATTTTTAGAATGTTGGCATCATTCCAGAAAAAGAAATAAAAATAAAAAAGAAAAAACTTATACATACCATACATCTTACCCTTCCCTGTCATTGACCACTAGTATTTCCATCTACCCAATTCATTTTACTCTTCCTTCCCCCTATTATTTATTTTTAATACATATTTCTTTACCCATCTGTCCATACCCTAGATAAAAGGAGTATCAGATGTAAGGTTTTCACAATTACACAATCACATTGTAAACATTCCATCCTATATATATATACAATCATCTGCAAGAATCAAGGCTACTGGAACACAGAATAACAGTTTCAGGTACTTCCCTCCAGCCACTCTAATACACCAGAAACTAAAAAGGGATATCTATATAATGCATAAGAATAGCTTTCAGAATAGCCTCTCATTTCTGTTTGAAATATCTCAGCCACTGAAACTTTATTTTATCTCACTTTTCTCTTCCTCCTTTTGGTCAAGGAGGGTTTCTCAATCCCTTTATGCTGGGTCCTGGGTCATCCTAGGATTTCTAATCCATGTTGCTAGGGATATTTACACCCATGGGAGTCATGCCCCATTTAAGAGGGAAGACAGTGAGTTCATCTGCCAAGTTGGCTTAGAGAGAGAGGCCACATCTGAGCAGCAAAATATGTTCTCTATTTTTGCATAATTTTAAGTAGTCTTAGTCTATCTTTTGCAGGAATAAATTTCATAGGGGCAAACCCCAAGATTGAGGGCCTGGCCTACTGTTGTCCCCACTGCTTGCGAGAATATAAGAAATTCTCCAAAAGGGGAAGTTGAATATTTCCCCCTTTCTCCCATTCTCCCAAGGGGACTTTGCAGATACTTCTTTATTCATTACCCAAATTACTCTGATTTGGCAATGGGGCATTGCTCTAACCTGGACAAACCAACAAAATCTCATGCCCTATTCAAGATTCCATGTACTTATTGTGTTCAATAATTTCTAAATTAGCCACACAAGTTAAATTAGAAATGTACTACCCAAAATATAAATTTTACACCCAATAAATATTTCTCCCTTTAGTCTCACACAGAAGTTGAAGTTTTAAAATACGTACAATATCATCCTTTACCACGTGTTCTCTTATACCTTAGAGTAGAGACATGAATGATTAGCTTCATTCATATCTCTATTCGAAGTCTATCACTTTTTCAACTTTTTAAACAGATCCTGTATGGGGTACTGTTGATTTCCATAGCTTCAGAGCTCTAACTCAAGTCTCAGGTGTCACATATATACCTGAAGTTTCTGGGAATGACCATGTTATATACAAACAGCTCAGTATCTGTGAATTTAAAGTTAACAGTTACACCTCCTGAATATATGTGACTGCTGTAAGAGCTTATAATCTAGGACCCTATAAAATAGGCCCCAACCTGATAACCCCTGCTCTTGACTTTAGTTTACTGAGTTTTTATACTATAATTAGTCCATATGCTTGAGGCATGATAATATTTGTCTTTTTTGTTCCTGACATTTCATTCAACATACAGTCCTTAATGTTCATTCACCTAGTTGCATGCCTCACAACTTCTTTCCTTCTTGTGGTGGCTCAGTAGTCCATTGCTTATTTACACCATAGTTCCCCCTTCCATTCCTCAGTTGTTGTACACTTAGGCCACCTCCATTCATTGTGGATTGGGAATACTGCAGCCATAAACACCAGTGTGCAAATGTCAATTCATGTCCCAACACTCAGTTCCTCCAGGTATATCCTGAGCAAAGGAGATGCAGGATCATATGGCAAACCCACCCATAGTCATCTGTGGATGACCGCACTACCCTCCAGCAGGGCTGCATCTCTCAGTTTCCCTACCAATAGTGAAAAGTTACATTTCTTTTTCCACATTTTCTCTAGCTCTTTTTTTCTCTCTGTTAATTTTTTGTATGTTGTATGGCAGGGTCACATTTCATTATTTTTCCATGTGAATATCCTATTCTTGCAGCACCATTTGTTGAATTTTTGTTTTTTTGTTTGTTTGTTTGGGGAAGTGCATGGACTGGGAATTGAACCCAGGTCTCACACATGGCAGGTGAGAATTCTACAACAGAATTATCCTTGCACCCTCAGTCTGATCATTTTTAAACAGTTTTATTCACACATCACACAATCCAACCTTCACCACTATACTCTATCTGAAGGAATTTCCTTTTTTTCCACAAATAATCCATACCACTTTCCCATGCCTGCCACCTGTTGACATTTAGTTTTGGCATAATGCCTTTGTTACATCAGTGGAAGCATATTACAATGTTATTGTTGACTATAGACCCTAGCTTGCATTGATTGTACTTTTTCCCATATACCATCTGTGCCAGCTTGAAAGGATGTATGTACCCTAGAAAAGCCATGTTTTAATCCTAATCCCATTTTGTAAAGGCAACCATTTCTTCTAAGCCCTATTCAGTACTGCATGTTGGAAACTTTAATTAGTTTATTTCCATGGAGATGTGACTCAATCAGTGTGGCTATTAAACCTGATTAGGTGGGATGTGTCTCCACCGATTCCAGGTGGGTCTTGATTACTTTACTGGAATCCCATAAAAGAAGAAACATTTTGGAGAAAGTGAGAGATTCAGAGAGAGCAGAGAAGAATGGCAGAGCCATGAGAAACCACAACAGAGAACGCCGCTGAACCATGAAGCAGAGAGTCCACAAGCCAGCTACTTTTGGAGATGAAGAAGGAAAATGTCTTCTGGGGAGCTGGAGAGGAAGCTAGCAGATGATGCCATATTCACCATATGCCCTTCCAGCTGAGAGAGAAACCATGACCGTGTTCACCATATGCCTTTACACTTGAGAGAGAAACCCTGAACTTCATCAGCCTTCTTGAATCAAGGTATCTTTCCCTGGATGCCTTAGATTGGACATTTCTATAGACTTGCTTTAATTGGGACATTTCCATAGCCTAAAAACTGTGAACTTGCAACTTATTAAATTCCCCTTTTTAAAAGTCTTCCATTTCTGGTATACTGCATTCCAGCAGCTAGCAAACTAGAACACCATCTATTTTCAACACCCTGCAATATTGATATTCATTTGTTCCCCCTCATGCAAAAATGTTTTTTTATTGTACATTTAATCACCATCTTGTCCACTCTAGGCATTCCTAAATTATACTATCTCAGTCTTTATCCTCTAACTTTCCTTCTGGTATCCTATGTGCTCCCAGCCCTTCTCCCTCTATCATAGTCACATTCAGCTTCATTCAAGGTACTTATATTATTGTGCTACAATCAGGTAGTATTTTGCTATCTATTTTTGAATTTTTATGATTAGTCCTGTTGCACAATTTGTATTCCTTTAGCACCAATTGTACAATATCTACCCTGTTTCTATCTCCTGATAACCTGTGATCTTCAATTCTCCAAGTTCATTCATTAATGTTAGTTCATGTTAGTGAGACCATACAGTATTTGTCTTTTTTGTTGCTTGCTAATTCCACTCAGCACAATGTCCTCAAGGTCCATCCACATTGCTATATGCTTTATGATTTTATTCAGTCTTTCAGCTGCACAATATTCCATTGTATGTATATGTCACACCTTGTTTACCCTCTTATACATTGATGGACACTTTGGCTGTTTCCATTTCTTGGTAATTATAAATAATGCTGCTATGAACATTTGTGTGTGAATGTCCGTTTGTGTCCTTGCCCTCAAGTCCTCTGAATATATACTTAGTAATGGGATTGCTAGATCATATGACATTCCTATACTTAGTTTCTTGAGGAATCACCAGTCTGCCTTCCAGAGTGGTTGTGCCATTTTACATTCCCACCAAAAGTGGATAAAAGTGCCTCTTTCTCCACATCCTCTCAAGCATTTGTTGTTTTCTCCTTTTTTATAATGGCCATTCTAGTGGATGTGAGATGATATCTCATTCTGGCTTTGATTTGCATTTCCCTAATAGCCAGTGAAGTTGAGCATCTTTTCATGTGCATTTTAGCCATTTGCTTTTCCTCTGCTGAGCAGTGTCTGTTCATGTCTTTTGCCCATTTCTTAATTTTTTTGTCTTTTTGTTGTTGAGTTGAAGAATCTCTTAATACATTCTAAATACTAAATCATTATCTGATATGTGTTTTCCAAACATTGTCTTCCATTGCATAGGCTGCATTTTTTACTTTCTTGATAAAGTTCTTTGATGCACAAAAGTGTTTAATTTTTAGTTCCCATTTATCTATTTTTTTCCTCAATCCTTATGCTCTGGTGTAAGGTCTAGGAAACCTCCTCCTATTACAAGTTTTATAAGATATTTCCCTGAATTCTCTTCTAAAAGTTTTGTGGTCTTAACTCCAATGTTTAGGTCTTTGATCCATTTTGAGTTAATATTTGTACAGGGATGTGAGATATGGATCCTTTTTCTTTTTTGCATATGGATATCCAGTTCTCTAAGCACCACTTATTGAAAAGGCTGCTCTTTCCTATATGGGTTGGCTTGACTGCCTTATCAAAATAAAATTTCCATAGATGAGAGGGTCTATATCTGAACATTATTTGATTCCATTGGTCAGTATATCTATCTTTATTCCAGTATCACGTTGTTTTGATCACAGTAGTTTCCATAATATGCCTTAAAGCCAGGTAGTAAGAGACCTCCCACTTCTTTTTCTTTCTCAAGATATTTTTAGCTATTTGGGGCACCATTCTCTTCCAAATAAATTTGGATATATATATATTTATTTATTTATTTTGCAAAGTCAGTTGTTGGGATTTTAATTGGTATTGCATTGAATCTATAAATCAATTTTGATATAATTGACATCTTAATGATATTTAGTCTTCCAATCCATGAACACAGTATGCCCTTCGATTTACTCAGGTTTTCCATGGTTTCTTTTCACAATTTCCTATAGTTTTCTGCATATAGGTCTTTTGTATCCTTGGTTTAATTTATTTCTAATCGCTTGATTCTTTTGGTTGCTATTGTGAATGGAATTTTTTTTTCTTGATTTCTGCCTCAGGTTGCTCCTTACTAGTGTATAGAAATCCAACTGATTTTTGGATATTAAATTTGTACCCTGCCACTTTTCTGTACTAATTTATTAGTATCAGCTTTGTTGTAGGTTTTTTTGGGGGAATTTTTGACATATGGTATCATGTCATCTGCAAACAGTGAGAGTTTTATTTCTTCCTTTCCAATTTGGATTCCTTTTCTTCCTACCTTCCTTCCTTCCTTCCTTTCTTTTTTCCCTTCTTTCCTTCCTTCCTTCTTTTCTTCCTTCTTTCCTTTCTTTCTTTTTTCCTTTATTTATTTCTTTCTCTCTTTCTTTTCTTCTTTTTTTGGTCTAATTGCTCTGGCTATAACTTCCAGCACAATGTTGAATAATAGTGGTGACAGTAGGTGTCCTTTTCTTGTTCCCAATCTTAGAGAGGAAGCTTTCCCCATTGAGGATGATGTTATCTGTGGGTTTTTCATACATTCCCTTTATCAAGTTGACAAAGTTCCTTTCTATTTTTATCCTTTGAAGTTTTTCATCAAGAAAGATGTTGAATTTTGTCAAATGCCTTTTCTGCATAAATTGAGGTGATCATGTGGTTTTTCCGCTCTGAGTTGTTGATATTACATTAGTTGATTTTCTTATGTTGAACCAGCTCTGCATACCTGGTATAAATCCCACTTGGTTATGGTGTATAGCTCTTTTAATGTGCTGCTGGATTTGATTTACAAGAATTTTGTTGAGGATTTTTCATCTATTTTCGTTAGAAAGATTGGTCTGTAATTTTCTTTTTTGTTGTTGTATCTTTGTCTGGCTTTAGTATTAGAAAGAGGTTGGCTTCATAGAATGAATTAGGTCACTTTCCCTCCTCTTCAATTTTATTGAAGAATTTGAGCAGGATTGTTACTAATTCTTTCTTGAATGCTTAGTAGAATTCACATGTGAAGCCATCTGGTCCTGGACTTTTCTTTTTTTGGCTTCCAGTTCTGACTAATAAGGAGTAGGAAAAAAGCAAAAAGAAAAAAACTCTTTTCAGAGTAGGACCCCTGCTCCTCGGGCTTGTCAGCAAGAGCTTAACTTGTTGCTTGGCTCTATGTATCTCTAGGGTCCACATGTGCCCTTTTCTTGAGGTCCAACACTTTTCCATTATTTTGGGCTGTTCCACTCAAAAATCCTGTTTTTTTTTCCCATCAGCCCCACCTCTTCTCTGCTGGGGCCAAAACTCTTAGTACCTTTATTATTTATTCCAGGTTTATCTGTGCTGGGGCCTATTTTCAGCAGTCAGAATTTGTTAATTAATTTCACAATGGGAGCTTGGTTGAGCTAAACCTTTGCTTTTGCTAAAGTCTGTTTCCTTTCCCAAGGGAACAGCCTGCCCTACCCATGTGGGAGGGGCACTAGTCTTTGCAACTTAGGTATTACAGTTCTGTGTGGGGTCTCACCTGGTCCACCTTGTCCAGGCCGGGGTACACTGTGTGAACAGTCACTGATGTAAGACCCAGTAGTTTTGCTGTATTCTTCCTGGATATTTATTAGCTGCTCTGGAGGATGAACTAAATTCCACACCTCACTAAGCTGCCATCTTGCCCCCCAGACTTGCTGTAATTACTTTCTGATTTTTGGCCCAAAATACCTTGGAATACTTTGAGGCATTACCTTAACCTGTACAGGATAATAGGAGCTCATTCTCTGCTCTAAGATCCATATAATTATGTTGTTTAAATAAACTGGTCACAGGTAAATTAGATATTGTGCTACAGAAAATTTAAATTTTGTGCCAAATAAATATCTCTTCCTTTGGTCTTACACAGAAGTTTTGGTTTTAAAATATAGACAATATCATCTTTCATCCTGTATTCTGATATACCTTAGACCTAATCAGGTCCATTCATTCATATTTCTAATTAAACTCTGATCTTTTTAAGCTTTTTTTTAAAAAAAAATAACAATTTCTGTATGGAGTAATACTGACTTTCAGAGACACAGAAATCTAACTCTGATTCTCAGATGTCACACAGATGCCCCAAATTTCAGGGAACTATCAGGTTGTACACAAACAGCACAGCATCTCAGAATTTAGAAGTAACAGTTAAAACTCAGGAATACATGTGACCTCTCTAAGATCTTTTCAATGAACCTTTACATTGAGGCTTACTGAACATTCTGATCACTTGACACACTTTCTGTCCCCTGATAGCCTATGCTTTTGAATTCAACTCTTAGAGTTTTCCTAGTATAGTTAGTTTATATTAGTGAGACCATACCATATTTGTCCTTTCATTCCTGTCTTATTTCATGCAACATAATATCCTCAAGGTTCATTCCATCAGTTGCAAGACTAATGACTTCCTTCCTTCCTGCAGCCACTCAATATTCTATCAGAGGTATATATCAAAGTATGCCCTTCTTTCCTTCACTTGATGTATCCTTAGGCCACCTCCAACCATTGCAAATAAAAAATAATACTGTCATAAACACCGATGTACAAATGTCTATTCCTGTCCTTGATTTCAGTTCTTCCAAGTATATACTTAATAACATGATTGCAGGATCATATGTCAACCCTCTACTTAGCTTACTCTGGAACTACCACACCACCCTCCAGAGAGCTGCACCATTTTACTTCCTTACTAACAATGAATAGGTATATTGCCTCTTCACATCTTCTCCAGCATTTGCATGTTTCTATTTCTTTTTTAAACAGTTTTATTTATGCACCATACAAGCCATCCTAGGTGTACAATCAGTGGCTCCCCATGTAATCATATAGTTATACATTCATGACCACAATCTCTATGAGTAAATTTCCATTTTTTTCCACAAAGAAAGAAGAAGAAAGAAGACAAAAAGGAGAAACAACACCACCAACAAGAAACCCCTTTTATTGACAAGCTTTGCATTGCTTTTGTTAAAATAAAGGAAACAATATTACAATGTAACTTTAACCATAAACTCTAGTTTACATTAATTGTACTTTTTTCCCATATGAAAATGGTACCCATTTTTAACATGTTGCAATGGTAACATTCATTTGTTCTCCCTCATGTAAAAACATGCCTTATATTTTTACATTGAATCACCATCTTGTCCATTCTCGATTTTGCTAAGTTATACAGTCCTATTTTTTATCTTCTATCTTTTCTTCTGGTGTTCTCCATGCCCCTAGCCTTCCACTTTCAAGCATTGTCACATACTCAACTTTGCTCATTATACTTAGAATATTGCACTACCATCACACAGTATTGTGCTATTCATTTCTGTATCTTTACAATCAATCCTATTGAATATTCTGTAACTCTTCAGCATCAAATACCCAAATCTCTACCCTCTTTCTACCTCCTGATAACCTGTGTTCTCAATTTTACCTCTCAGAGTTTGCTCATTATACTTAGTTTATATTAAGGAGACCACACAATATTTGTCCTTTTTTTCTGGCTTATTTCTCTCAAACAATGTCTTCAAGATTCATCCACATAATTGCATGCATCAGATTGTGCCAATTTGAAGCTATTATATACTTCAGAAAAGCCATGTCCTTTAATACTCATTCAGTATTGCTGGGTGGGACCTTTCTGATGGTTTCCATGGAGATGTGATTCACCCAATTGTGGGTGGTAACTTTTGATGAGATGGTGTCCATGGAGATGTGTTTCCACCCCATTCAAAGTGGGGTGGCTTACTGGAGCCCTTTAAGAGGGAACCATCTTGGAAAAAGCTTCAGAGCTATTAGAATGGACAGAGACACCAGAATGGACAGAAGCCCGGGGAAGTTGTTGAAGATGCCTGGAGAGAAAGCTAGCAGACATTACCATGTATCTTTCCAGCTGAGCAAGAAACTCTGAATGTCATAAGTCTTCTTGAACTAACGTATCTTTCCCTGGATGCCTTAGGTTGGACATTTTTATACGCTTGCCTTAATTTGGACATTTTCACAGCTTTAGAACTATAAGCTTGCAGCTTAATAAATTCCACCTTTTAAAACCCATTCTGTTTCAGGTATATTGCATTCTAGCAGCTTGCAAACTAACACAATGACTTTATTTTTACAGCTGCATAATATCTCATCGTCTGTATATAACACAGTTTGTTTATCCACTCATTCACTGATGGCTATTTGGGCTGTTTCCAACTCTTGGCAGTAGTGAATAATGCCAGTATAAGCATTGGTTTAGAAATGTCCATTCCATCCTTGCTTTAAATTTTTCTGAGTATATACCGAGTAATGGCATTGCTGGATCATATGGCAATTTTATACTTAGCTCCTTGAGGAACCACCAAACTGTCTTCTAGAGTGGCTGCACCCTTCTACACTCCAACAAACAGTGAATAAGTGTATCTATTTGTCTACAACCTCTCAGCACTTGTAATTTTCTGTTTTTTAATGTCCCTCTAGTATGTGTGAGATAGCAACTCATCGTGGTTTTTATTTGCATTTCCTTAACAGCTAGTAAAGCTGAGCATCTTTTCATATGCTTCTGAGCCATTTGTATTTCCTCCTTAGAAAAAAGTATATTCATGTGTATTAGTTTGTTAAGCTGCTGGAATGCAATATACCAGAATGGAATGGCTTTTTAAAAGGTAATTTCAAAAGTTGCAGGTTTAGAATTCTAAGCCAACAAAAATGTCCAGACTAAGGCTTCCAGAGAAATATATCTTAAATTAAGGTAGGTCGATGGGTCTGGAACATCTCTATCAGCTGGTCAGGCACATAGCTGGCATCTGCTGGTCCCTTGCTCCTGGGCTTTTTTGATTTCAGCCTCTGTTTCCTGTAGGGGTTCTTCACTTGCTGTATGTGGACCCTCACCTAGCTCCTCTGGTACACAGCTCTGGGTTCTGGTCTACTCAGCATCTCATAGGAAGGCACATAGCAATGTCTGCCAGGCCTTGTTTCTCCAAATGTCCAAGTCTCACATTGGCTCTGTAAGCTCTGAAGCAACTGCCCTCCAAGCATCCTCATTTGCTCTGTGTTAGCTCTGTTCCCCAAAATGTCCCTCTTTTAAAGGACTCTAGTAAACTAATCAAGACCCACCTGAATGGGTGGAGTCATATCTCCATTTAATCACAAGGCTACACCCACAACTGGGCATGCCTCATCTCTATGGAGATAATCTAATCAAAAGTTTTGACACTGCAATATTGAATCAGGATTAAAAGAAACAGATGCCTCCACAAGATTGAATCAGGATATCATGGCTTTTGGCAGGTTCATAATACTTTCAAGCTGGCACACTCTACCCTCCAGATCTCCCGAAAGAAATGTTTTTTCCATATACAAAATATATTCTCTCAATCATAATATCACAAAATCTTTAAACCATCTCAGTAGCAATACAAATACAATAAAAGTCAGCAAAAGAACAAAATTCTCTTCTGGTTGTGGTCCTGTGCTTCCAATATACAAAGGAGGGACAGTCATAGAATTCATGTTTGCATTGACATAAGGAGAAAAGAATAGTAAACAGGGGTCACTGGATCCAAATAGTTCTGAAAACCTGTGGGGCAAACTTCTGGATTTCAAAGTCTGAGAGTTATTTATCCTCAGGACTTCAGAAAGCAGCAGCCCCACCTTTTCCTTTTCCAAGGACCTATGCAATTACCTTGTTCTCTCTTCAAATAATAGAGTGTGCTGCAACATTGGGGTTTATTGCAGGACCACCTTTTTCTCAGCTCCACCCACTACATACATTGGGAAATACCTGGGACCTCTGCCATCTCTGGGGCACATGCCATCAAGAACAATGGGGTGGCAGCCAGATAGCCCCAGTTAATGAACTTCACTCTCTCCAAGGTCTATAGTGTCACAACTCTTCCTGAGCATTGAAGTGGAAGGCCTGTCCTCTGCTTCCAGGGAAAACTCACCTTCTCCATCTGTATGGGTGGGTCTGTTCTCCTGGCCCAAGATTTCCTCATTCTAGACTTAAACTTCCACGGTCCTGCCTCTGAAGTAATTTTTTCTTTAATTTGTCCTTTTGCTATCCCTTTTAGTCCAGACTGGTAGTGGTTCCACTTATACAGATTCCACAACACTCTTGTTGGATTTCTATGCAGAATACTGGAATCATAGCCATCATACAATAGGACTTTCCACAAATGCTTTCTGGATAATTCCATCTCAAGTACTCACTTGTCCTGTAATGGCTGACTACTTTCATGCATAGGTAAATCCTTGTGTGCAGCTCTACTCACTGGGGTCTCACTTCCTGAAAGCCCAGAATTTTTCAGACTATCAATTTGATTTCTTTATAATCAAGAGTTCAGTTCTCAAGTTATAGCATACTTCTCACATTTTACTATAAGCTGCAAGGTTCAGCCAGACTGCATTTTCCCACATTTAGTAAGGAAATTTCTCCTGCTAAATATCCAAGCTCATGACTCTCAAATTCTTCCTTCTATGGACAAAGAATGCTTTCCCTCCAGTTTGCAATGACATGTTCATAATTTCTGTTTAAGCTTTATCAGATGTATTCTTAGAGTCCACATTTCTATCAATAGCCTTTTCAAAGCATTCTAGGCCTTCTCTATCAAGATCCTCACAATTATTCCAGAATCTTCCTTTTATCCATTTAAGAAGCCATTCCAACATGTTTCATATTTGAAAACCACAGAGCACCCCACTCATGGTGCCAAAATCTGTATGAGTTTGTTAATACTGAAATATATCAGAAATTGAATGGCTTTTTAAAAGGGAATTTAATAAGTTGCAAGTTTATGGCTCTAAGCCTATAAAAATGACCAAATTAAGGAATCTAGGGAAAGATACCTTAATTCAAGGAAGTCTGATGGGTCTGAAACACTTCCATCAGCTTGGAAGGCACGTGGCTGGCATCTGCTGGTCCCTTGCTCCTGGGCTCTGTTCCTTTTAGCCTCTGTTTCCTGATAGGAGTTCTTTTTAATATTTTGAGAGGTTTACAGAAAAATCATACAGCAATCACAGAGTTCCCCTATACCTCCCCCCGCACAGTATTCCCTATTCTTAAGATTTTGCATTAGTGTGACATATTTATTACAAATGATGAACCAATATTATTATATTATTAAATAAAATACATAGTTTAGCAATCATTCTTTTTGTTGTATAATTCTATGAATTTAAAAAATTTTGTGTGGTAACATATATATAAAACACAAAAATTCCCATTTTAATTTTTTCCAAATATTCTGTGGGGGTTTTTCACTTGCTGTTTGTGGATAGCTCCTCTGGTACACAACTTTGAATTCTGGCCTGCTCAGCATCTCATGGGAAGGCACACAGCAACATCTGCCAGGCCTGGTATCTCCAAATATCCAAGTCTCACATTGGCTCTGTAAGCTCTGAAGCAAATACCCTCCAAGCATCCTCATCTCCTCTGTGTTTTCCAAAATATTTCTTCTTTTAAAGGACACTAGTAAATGAATCAAGACCCACCTGGAATGGGTGAAGTCACACCTCTATCTAATCACAAGCCACACTCTTAGCTAGGCTGACAAAAAAGGGAGAGGATGTAAATAAATAAAATCAGAAATAGGAGGGTGATATAACTACTGACTTCATGGAAATAAAAGAGATAGTGTGTGGATACTATGAACAACACTATGCTGACAAACTGTACAGCTTAGAAGAAATGGAAAACTTCCTAGGAAAGGATAAACAACAAACATTGACTCTAGAAGAAGTAGACGACCTCAACAAACCAATCACAAGAGATTGAATCAGTCTTCAAGAAACTTCCAAAAAGAGAAGTTCAGGATGAGATAACATCACATGTAAATTCTACCAAGCATTGAAAAAAGAATTAGTACCAATCCTGCTCAAACTCTTCAAAAAATGAAGAGGAGGAATCATCATGATTTTTTTAAAACATGTGCATCATTCCAGCAAAAGAAATAACAAAGAAAAAACTCATACATATCATGCCCCTTACCACTCCCTCTCATTGACCACTAATATTTCAATCTACTCAATTCATTTTAACCTTTGTTCCCCCTATTATTTATTTTTATCCATATTTTTACTCATCTGTCCATACCCCAGATAAAAGGAACAGCAGACACATGATTTTCAAAATCACATAGTAACATTGTAAAAGATGTGTCATTATACAATCATCTTCAAGAAACAAGGCTAGTGGAAGAAAGCTCTACAGTTTTAGGGACTTCCCTCTAGCCACTCCAATATACCATAAATCACAAAGGGGATATGTATATATAGGAATAACCTCCAGGATAACCTCTCGACTCTGTTTGAAATCTCTCAGCTACTGATGCTTTATTTTGACTTATTTCTTTCTTCCACCTTCTGGTCTAGAAGGTTTTCTCAATCCCTTGATGCTGAGTCCCAGCTCATCCCAGGATTTCTGTCCCACATTGCCAGTGAGGTTTACATCCCTGGGAGCCATGTTCCATGTGGGGGAGGCAGTAAGTTCATTTGCAATGTCGGCTTGGAGTGAGAGAGAGGCTATATGTGAGCAACAAAAGGGTTCTCCGGGGGTGATTCTTAGGCCTAATTTTAAGTAGGCTTAGCCTATCTTTTGCAGGAATATGTTTCATGGGGGCAACCCCCAGGATCAAGGGCTTAGCCTATTGATCTTGTTGTTTCCACTGCTTGCTAGAATATCAGAAATTCTCTGAATGGGGAAACTGAATATTGCTCCTTTCCTCTCTGTTCCCCCAAGGGGACATCGCATGTACTTCTTTATTCACTGTCCAAATCTCCCTGGGATTTATTAGGGCATCACACTAACCTGGACAAAAGAAGGTGACTTTTTATTACTGCTTGATTGGGCATGAGCTGTCCATCATGATTACTCAGGTAGCTTTCTTGCAACCAGTTCCAGGTATTTTTGACATTATTGGTGATGGGACAGTTTTTTGTTTGGTGAAACTGTGACACTAGCCTTATTAGTATTCTAATTAATTAATATCACAGACTTTTTTTTGTATGGGCAGGCTCTGGGAAATGAAGATATCACAGACTTTTGAAAGCATTAAATAATATAGAAACATTTAATACCTGCTATAAAATAATAAAGCTTGGATTTTAAAGTGAAAAAATATCTCTAACAGAGTCTCTCAAAGAAAAATTTCAAAATGATGCTTCCTTTCTAAGTGTTTGTTAAAATCTTGAGATCCAGTCATATCTTAGAAAGCAATACTCTTTCAATTTTGGATTGATCATCTATAATAAATATGCACTTTTTTCATTTTAAAGCTTTTATTTTGAAATAATTTCAAACTTACAGGATAATCACAAAAATAATACAAAGAACCTTAATATACCCTTATCCTCCTTGATACCCAGATCCTCCAATTTTAACATTTTGTCACATTTGCCATATCATTCTATAATTCTGTCTATCTGTCTGTCCACCAATCCACTTTCTGAACACTTGAGTGTAGGTTGTATATATGTCATGCTGTCATGCACATTTCCTAAGAATAAGGATATTCATTTATGTAACCAACTTAACTGCAGCTACTAAGTTTGAGAGATTGAAAATTGATATAAAGTTTATAGTATATGTTCCATTTTTTTCCATATGTCCCAATAATGTCCTTTTAAAATTTTTATTTTTATCTTTTAAAGTATTTTTATTGACAAATCTTTACACACACACAGTCCGTACATGGTGTACAATCAATGGCTCACAGTATCATCATATAGTAGGATTTTTTATATTCTACCAGGCTTTCAGGGGATAGTCCAAATCTTACACAAAATTTACCACAGAACAGAAAAGTGTGAACATTCTATAATTAAATACATGCAGCAAGAATAAATCTGATATGATAATGAGCCAAATTGAAGAAAGGATACTGTCCAAATCATGAATAGTGAAGTAAAATTCCTAATAAGATAATATCAAATTACACCCTGCAATGTATAAATACTGCAGTATTGCAGTAAAACAAGTTCACCTACTGTTAAAATATCAGTTAATTAATGTAATTCTCCATAGTAACAGAGTGATGGGAGTAAAACCACAAGATCATCCATATAGATGCAGAAAAAGCACTTGACAAAAGTTAGCAATTATTAATTTCTTTTTTAAATGCTCAAATCATGATAAGGACATGTTAAAAGAACAGAGATGGCAAGATAATGGGATAGTGAGGTGTGGAATTTAGTTTATCCTCCAGAGAAGCTAGTAAATAGCCAGGAACTATATGGAACAACTGCTGGGGCACTTCAGTGACTGGTCATGCATTGAACACCACTCTGGAATGGGGTGAAATGGCTGAGATCTCACACAGAACTGTATGTCTCCCAAACCATGAAGGCTGGTACCCCTTCCCCATGATTCCAGCTGGCTGGTTCCCAAAGGGAAAGGAAACAGAATTTATTAATAGCAAGGAGTTAGCTAAACCAAGCTCCAATTGCAGAATGAATTAACAAGTTGTGACTACTGAAAACAGGGCGGAGCACAGATAAAAACTGGAGTAAGCACTAAAGGAACCAGGAGTGTTTGCCCTGGCAGAGGAGTGCAATGCTTGGAAAAAAAACAGAGGCTTTTTGGTGGACAGCACAAAATACTGGAGAAGGGCTGGATCCCAAGAAAAGGGGGCACATACAGTCTGGGGACATATAGAGCCATGTACAAACTCCAGCTCTTGTTTTGCAAAACCAGGGAGCAGGGGTCAGTTCCTGAAAAGGTTTTTGTTTTTAAATTCTCAACAGCTCATTAGATGGAACTAATGCTCCAGCACTGCCCCAGGCAAGGGCATAATTAAGCCATGTCTGAGAGACAAAGTAATGTTCAGTGGATTATTCCCTACAGAGTGCATCTTCCCCAAGAAAAGGTCAGTGGGGCCAGCTCAAGTGGAGGCCCTCCTTCAGGGAATTCAGACCACAGAGTCTGGAAAACAGGAGTCAAAGCACACCTACTACCCTCAGCCTAAGTCTCAACCATGCCCTTGGCAAGGAGAGGCTGCTGAAATTAAAGGCAGTGCATTACTTTATGTGGTGGGAAGCTGCAGGAAGACAAGCACCACATGTTGGGCAGGATAGGAAATGCACAGAGTATACAGGCTTCATAGGAAAGTGTGACAACCTGCTAAGTCCCACCCTCAAAGAAACCTTATACTGGCTACTCTTCCCACCTGAGATGTGGCCCTGACTGGCCTGGGAATATCTGGCTGGGGTCGATTGTATCTGTGGAGATACTCCTCAAAAAGAAAAAAAAAAGGCCCCATATAGGCAGGGCAAGAAACCAATAACAAGAATTGAAAAATTCCAATCTGTTAAATAGAACCTATGCTAGGAGTCTAGAATAAGTTGAACTGAATGCCAAAGACAGATAGAGAACAAAGCCATTAAACAAGAAAACCCTAGGTAAAAGAGTGAAAAAAAAACCCTCCAGAATAAACTAATTGAGGAAATCAAATACCTAGATATAAGCAAAAAATATCAAGTCATTCTAGGAAATTCAAAGATATGGCCCAGGAAATGGAACAAACCAACAGTTCAAATGAGATACAGGAGTTGAAACAACTAATACAGGATGTTTGAACATATATGGAAAAGCTCATAAAAAATCAAATCAATGAGTTGAGGGAGGATATAAAGAAGACATTGGGTAAACATGAAGAACTCAAAAGTTTGAAAACAAATTGCACAACTTATAAGAATGAAAGGAACAATAGAATAGATGAAAAAGCAATGGTGCCCTAAAACAACAAATTAGAAGAGGCAGAAGAAAGGTTTAGTGAATACAAGACAGGACATCTGAAATCTGACACACAAAAGAAAATATAGGGAAAAGAATGGAAATATATGAGCAGAGTTTCAGGGAATTGAATTATACCATCAACCACATGAACATAAATATTATGGGCGTCCCAGAAGGAGAAAATAAGGGAAGAGGAGCAAGAGACTAATGGAGGAAATAATCACTGAACACTTTCCTTCTGTTATGAAAGACATAAAATTACAGATCCAGGAATTGCAGCATACTCCAAACAGAGTAAATCCAAATAGACCTACTCCAAGACACTCACTAATCAGATTGTCAAATGTCAAAAAAAGAGAGAGGATTTTAAAAGGAGCAGACAAAAGCAATCCATCACATACAAGGGAAGCTTGATAAGACTATGTGTGTATTTCTCAGTAGAAACCATGGAGGCACTGCTATAATATATTTAAGAAATTGAAAGAAAAACTGTCAACCAAGAATTCTATATCCAGCAAAACTGTCCTTCAAAACTGAGGGTAAGAAAAAAAAACCGAGAGTAAGATTAAAACATTTTCAGACAGTCTCCTATTTGGCTTGTGCAGAAAACAGATGGGACTTGGAGGATGACAGTGGATTATTGTATACTTAACCAGGTGGTGACTACAATTGCAGCTACTGTCCCAGATGTGATATCATTGCTTGAGCAAATCAACACATTGCCTGATACCTGGTAAGCAGCTATTGATCTGGTAAATGCTTTCTTCTCAATATCTGTCAGTAAGAACCAGCTGAAACAGTTTTCATTTAGTTGGCAAGGTCAGAAATATACCTTCACTCTCCTGCCTCAGGGGTATATCAATTATCCAGGCCTATGTCACAATCTTGTCCACAGTGACCTGGATCATTTCTCCCTCCCACAAGACATCACACTGGACCATTATATCGATGATATGCTGATTGTGACTAGTGAGCAAGGAGTAGCAACTAGTCTAGACTTATTGATAAGGGAATGGGAGATAAATCCAACAAAAATCCAGAGGACTTCTACTTCAGTGAAATTTCTAGGTGCCCAATGGCATAGGGCATTTTGAGATATCCCACCTAAGGTAAAGGATAAGCTATTGCATCTGACCCTTCCTATGACCAAAAAGAGGCACAGTGCCTAGTTGAAGTCTTTGGATTTTGGAGACAACATATTCCTCATTTGGGTGTGCTACTCGGGTCCAATGACTGAGTGATTAGAAAAGCTGCTAGTTTTGAGTGGGAACCAGAACAAAAGGATGCTCTGTGGCAGATCCAGGCTGCTGTGCAAGCTGTTATGCCACTTGTGCCATATGATCCAGCAGATCTAATGGTTCTGGAACTGTCAGTGGCAAATAGAGATGCTGTCTGGAGCATTTGGCAGGTCCTTACAGGAGAATCACAATGCAGATCTTTAGGATTTTGGACCAAAGCCTTACCATCCACTGAAGATAATTACCTGAGTGTTATCTGACCCACCAAGCCATAAAGTTGCGAGTGAACAGCAGCATTCCATCATAAAATGGGAATGGTGTCTTAGAGAAAGGCCCAAGCAGGTTCTGAAGGCACAAGTAAGTTATATGAGGAAGTGACCCAAATGCCTATGCCCGCACTCCTGCCACATTACCCTCTCTTTGCCAGATCAGAGCTATGCTTCTTGGGAAGTCTCTTACAGTCAGTTGACTGAGGAAGAGAAACCTTGGACCTGGTTTACACATGATTCTGCATGATATGCAGCTACCACCTAGAAGTAGACAGCTACAGCATGACAACATGACAATCCTATTCTGAGAAGTCCTAAAAGGACAGTGGTTAAAGGAAATCCTCCCAGTGGGCAGGACTTCAAGTAGTGCACCTGGTTGTTCATTTTGCTTGGAAGGAGAACTGGCCAGTTTGTATACTGACTCATGGGCTGCTGTTAATGGTTTGGCTGGATGGTCAGGGACTTGGAAGGAGCATGATTGAAAAATTGGTGACAAAGAGGTCTGGGGAAGCAGTATGTGGATAGACCTCTCTGAGTGAGCAAAGAACTTGAAAATATCTGTGTCCCATGTGAATGCTCACCAGAGGGTGACTCCAGCAAAGAAAAGTTTCAATAATCAAGTAGAAAACATAACCTGTCCTGTGAATGCAAGTCATCCTCTTTCCTCAGCCACTCCTGCCATTGGCCAATGGGCTCAAGAACAAAGTGGTCATGGTGGTAAGGGTGGAGGTTATGCATGGGCTCAACAACTCACAAAGGCCAACCTGGCTATGACCACTGCTGAGTGCCCAATCTGCCAGCAGCAGAGACCCACACTCAGTCCCCAGTACTGCACCATTCCCTGATATGATCAGCCTGCTACCTGGTGGCAGGATGATTACATTGGACAACTTCCATCATGGAAGAGGCCGTGATTTGTTCTAACTGGAATAGACACATACTCTGGATATGAGTTTTCATTCTCTGCACTCAAAAACTGCCATATGTGGACTTACAGAAATGCCTTATCCACCATCATGGCATTCCACACAGCATTGCTTCTGATCAAGAAAACTACCTCACAGAAAATGAAGTGTGGGAATAGGCACATGTTCATGGAATTCTCTGGTCTTATCATGTTCCCCTTCATCCAGAGGCAGCTGGGTTGATAGAATGGTGGAATAGCCTTTTGAACACCCAATTATGGTGCCAACTGGGTGGTAATACCTTGCTGGGCTTGGATGATGTTCTCCAGGAGGCTGTGTATGCTCTGAATCAGCACCCACTCTGTGGTGCTGTTTCTCCCATAGCCAGGATTCATGGATCCAGGAATCTAGGGGTGGAAATGGGAATGGCACCACTCGTTATCACTCCTAGTGATCCACTAGGAAAATTTTTGCTTATTATCCCGAAACCTTAAGCTCTGCTGACCTACAGCTCTTAGTTCAAAAAGGAGTGCTCCTTCCAGGAGACACAACAATGAAATTCCATTGAACTTGTAATAAAGATTGCCACCTGGCCACTTTGGATTTCTCATGCCACTGAACCCACATGGATGAAAGGGATTATGATTCTGTCTGTGGTGATTGTTTTTGATTGTCAAGGGTTAATAAGACTGCAACTACAATCTGGAGGTTAAGAAATGTTTTGGGGGAATACAGGAGATTCCTAGGTCTTCTCTTAGTGCTACTATGCCCTGTGATTAAAGTCAAAGGAAAACAGTGACAACCCAATTCATGCAGGACTAACAATGGCCCAGAAACTTCAGAAATGAAGGTCTGGCTCACCTCACCTGGCAAAGAACCATGACCAACTGAAGTGTTTGCTGAGAGTAAAGAAAATATGGAATTGGTAGTAGAAGACGGTAGTAATAAATATGAACTATGACCACATGACCTGTTACAGAAACAGGGACTGTGATTGTATGAATATTTCCTGTCTGAGTTGTGATGAGTATGTTTGCATTTGCACATAAGAAACATGTTTTTCTCTTATCATATGACATAAATTGTAGTCTTCATGTTATTTAAGTTATAGATATGAAGTTTAAGAGCGAATATTATCTACTTTCCAGAAACCTACAACCTCCAGATGGGTCACAGGATCAGATAAGTCCTGAAAACTAGAAAGGTCACCCTCTGTGGAATATCAACTAGTTCCATCTTCCTATCCTATATTATTGACAGCCCCTTCCAACAGGAAAAAATTAGAATGCACATAGCCCAAATACCCCTAAAGAGTGGGAGAAAAACCAAAGTTGATGGTGGAATTATAGAAAAAAGATAGAGTTTAACAAACAGGTATGATTGCTGAGTCATTATATTGGTATTTCTTTTGATCTCCAGTATCTTAGAGCAGGTAGTGGTAAAAACCTAAAATTGTGGAATTGTAACCCACACCAAACTCTGAAATCTGTCCTATAACTGTTGCTGAACTTTGAAATTTATGGCTTTTTTGTATATGCTATTTTTCACACAAAAAAGAAACAAAGTCAATTGTGATGATAAAAAAATATTTATTCCTTTTAGCTCCCAATGTTTTGTAGCAGCTAGAAGGAAAAATCGGAGAAGATCGTATGGTAGCCCATGACAACTCGGAGAGCTCTCTTTTAACAACTTGTTGAAGAGTACCTTGCAAACTTTTGCTTTTTTTCTTTCTTTGCTTTGTATATATGTTATATTATACGATTAAAAAAGTTGAAAAAAAGTGAATGTTACCTAAAAATTTTCACCCTATTCTGGAGAGGTGTAGTATGTTTCTGGTTGTACACAGGACAGTTGAGTATTGTTAAACAAGTAATATGTCTGTTACTGCGTTGTATTTGGAAATTAAGTGTGCTTCAAGGTAATGTGTGTAGCTGCAAAGCTGACAGCGGGTGGACTGTGATGGTTATGTTCTGGTGCAACTTGGTCAGATGATTATACCCAGTTGCCTGGTAAGGCAAGCACTGACCTGACTGTTGCTGCAAGTATATTTCATGGCTGGTTGACTAAATCATCTGGCAGTTGATTGCATCTGTGACTGATTACATTTGAGGTAAGGTACATCTCTCACAATGAGATAATCCAATCCATTAAAGGCTTTTAAGGCAGAAGAGACTCTCTCACTGCTTCTTCATCAGTGAGCCTCTCCTGTGGAGTTTGTCCACACCCTTCATTGTAGCCACCAGCCTTACAGCCTGGCCAACAGATTTTGGACTCTTCCATTCTGATGGTTGATCTGTAAATCTCATATTAACATGAGTTAGCAGGGTTGAAAATCTCATATTTACAGATATCTCCTATTGTTTCTATTTCTCTAGAGAACCCTGCTAACACATAATCAGATTTATTTCAGTTCTTGTTTTCCTGTTTCTTGCCCTGCCTATATGGTGCCCACAAGAAAATTAAGTTTAAGCTTTCACACAAGATGATGCAACAAAGGGCTGCAGAACAACTAAGGCTGCAGGCAGGGAAGGAGAGTGCCTCTGACATAAGCCTAGAATTGGCACCAAACAAGTTTAAATAAATAACAACCAGGGTCATTGAAATGTAAAGTATAGACTTCTGGGAAGATGACCATCTAGAATAGCTTGAGATTAGCCCTGCTCCAGGGAAAAGTTAGAGAAGAAGCAGGAAGGCAACTGAGGCAACAATTCAGGAGTGCAACTGACCTGGGAGAGCCATCTGCACCACATGTGCAGGCCTGGTTGCAGAGGCCTCAGAACTGAGGTGCAGAAAGCTGGAGTCTGGTGTGGAGGCTTGGAGCCACAGAGTCTGCAGAACTGCATGCATAGGAACATGGGACTAGGAAGTAAGCCAGGCTGTATTCCTTGGGTGTGCTACCCTCAATATGCAGCCCTGTGCCCAGTGACTCACCTGCACCCCATGCACCTGAACTCCCTCACCCACTCCAATTACCCATGCTCCAAGAGCCCTCACCCCACCAGCCACCAGTGCCTGTACCTGCCCTACACCCCCACTTCAAGTGGAGCCCAACCCACCTCTCCTGCAAAGCTCCTGAGCACTACCTCCTACTCCCAGTTCCCTGCAGGCTGTTGCCAGTGCATAAAGGTTGCAGGCACTAACCACCATTCCTAGGCTATCCCACCTCCTGTTTATGGTGTCAACTGCCTCATCCTCACCTTCCTGGGCTCAGCACATCTGAACACAGCACTCCCAGGCTCATACATGAGCATGGACTCCCATCACGTCATTCAGCTCTGGGAACCACACTTTACAGCAGTCCTAGAACCACACATATGCACAACCCTCAGCCTCGCTTCGCAGCTCTGAGAAATGGCCAACCTGCACAACCAGGTCACATCTGTCCCCAATCCATGAAGGGTTAATGCCGATCTGCTGCCAGAATTCTATGCATGCACACAAAAGGCCTCATGCCTTAGAAAAGTGCACACCAGGGTTACAACCCCTAGACCAATGCACCTGTACAGCTAAATCCTCCCTGGCCACTGGGCGCCCACATTCAGAAGCACCAGTGTAATATCCTCAACCTGCACCAAAACAGATCACTGTAGTGAGTTTTTCACCCTGTTCCCTGCTCCCTGCTGTACAACCACCCCGCAAACATAAGGCTTTAAAATATTGAAAGAAATCAACTCCCAAAGTAAATTAATCAAGATATCTATGTGCAATGAAGATAGCAGAAGGTGACTAAGCATATCACAATGCAGACAGATACAGCCGAGCCTAATGACCAAATCAAAAACACCTGAGGAGACACAGAAGTCAGAACAACTAATCAAAGATGTTCATACAACTATACTTAATAAAATAAGCAGAATAGCAACTGACATAAAGGAGATCAAGAAGACAGTAGAAGAGCACAATGAGGAATTTGAAAGAATAAATAGAAAAATGCAGAAACCACAGAGGTTAAAGACTCTATTTACCAAATAAAAACATACTACAGGCACACAACACCAGATTTGAAGAGACAGAAGAAAGAATAAGTGGTACAGAGGACAGGATGACTGACCTTGAAGACTCAAAACAGCAAATGGCAAAAAAGATGTGAAAAACTGAATGGGAACTCAGGGAAATGATAGGCAAAATAAAGCATGCAAATATAAGAATCATTGGTTTCCCAGAAGGAGAAGAGAGGAGTAAGGGCTAGGAAGGGTAGTTGAGGATATAATGGGGGAAAGATTCCCAACCCTCATAAAGGACATAAATATACAAGTCAAAGAAACCCAAAGAACTCTAAACAGAATAAATCCAAATAAGCCTTCTCCAAGGCACACACTAATCAGTCTGTCAAATGTTGAAGAGAAGCAGAAAATCCTGAAAGTGGCAAGAGAAAAACAATCTACTACATACAAGGGAAATCAAAGAAGACTGAGTTCAGACTACTCAACTAGCACCCTCGAGGTGAGAAGACAGTGGTATGATATATTCAAGATCCTGAAAGAGAAAGACTTCCAGCCAAGAATTCTGTACCCAGCAAAATTGTCCTTTAAAGTTCAGGGGGAGGGGAGGTGCAAGATGGCGGCTTAGCAAGGTGCGCGATTTAGTTTGTCCTCCAAAACAGATACTAAATAACCAGAAACAGTACAGAACAGCTCCTAGGGCCACGTCAGTGACAAGACACACAGCGTACCCCAGTCTGGACCAGCTGGACCAGCTGTGAACCCCCTCAGAATCATGAGTTCCCCAAGCCCCTCCCCGACAGGCTCCTTCCCAGAGGGGAAAGGAAAAGGACTTTACCAGCAGCAGGAGCTGAGCACAACCAAACGCCAATTGTGGAATTAATTAACAAATTCTGACAACTAAAAATAAGCCCCCAGCTCAGGCGAACCTGGTCAAAGCAAGGTCGCTGATTTTTGCCCTGGTGCCAAGGGGGCAGGCCTAATGGAAAAAGAGAAAAAAAAAAGAAACAGAGGTTTTTGTTGCTGTGTTTCTACAAAGGCTTGGCTGCCTTCGGATACAGTGGCAGGACTTCTCAGAATGCAACTGCCCCAGGCACAGTCAGAAACAAGCTTGTTTGAGGGATTATCTGGAGCCTGTGCCTTCCCTAGGGGAGGGGTGAAGCCCACATCAGGTGGAATTCCTCCCTCAAGGAATTCAGACACCAGGGCTTGGTAATTTGAAGCCATTAAAACCAGCCTGCAACCTCTCCATCTCGACCACGCCCCCAGCAGGGAGAGTCTGCCAAAGTTAAAGGCACTGCATCATCTTATGCTGGTGGGGCCTGCAGGCAGACAAGTGCCACATACCAGGCTGGATAAGAAAAACAGAGCCCAGAGACTTCACAGGAAAGTCTTTCAATCTTCTGGGTCTCACTCTCAGGGAAAACTGATGCAGGTGACTCTTTTCTCCTGACAGGAGGCCAGTTTGGTCTGGGAAAATCGAGCTGGGGTCTATAATACCTAAGTAGACCCTCCTAAGTGGGGAGGGGGGAGGGAAGGCACCATACAGGCAGGGCAACAAACAAGAAAACAAGAACTGAAAATTTCTCCTTGTTAAACAAAACCTAAGCTAGAGGTCCAGAAAAAGCTGAACTGAATGCCAAAGAACAGACAGACAACAAATTCAAAAATCCTCAACAAAATTCTAACAAATCGAATCCAGCAACATATTAAAAGAATTATAAATCACGACCAAGTAGGATTCATCCCAGTTATGCAAGGATGGTTAAACATAAGAAAATCAATTTTAATACACCATATCAAGAAATCAAAGCAGAAAAACTACATGAACATCTCAATTGATGCAAAAAAGGCATTTGACAAAATTCAACATCCTTTCCTGTTGAAAACACTTCAAAGGATAAGAATAGAAGTGTTCTAGCTTGCTAGCTGCCGGAATGCAATATACCAGAAACGGAATGGCTTTTAACAAGGAGAATTTAATGAGTTGCTAGTTTACAGTTCTAAGGCCAAGAAAATGTCCCAATTAAAACAAGTCTAAAGTAATGTCCAATCAACGGCATCTGGGGAAAGATACCTTGGTTCAAGAAGGCCGATGAAGTTCAGGGTTTCTCTCTCAAGTGAGAAGGCACATGGCGAACACAGTCAGGGCTTCTCTCCCAGCCGGAAGGGCACATGGCGAATACAGCATCATCTGCTAGCTTTCTCTCCTGGCTTCCGGTTTCACGAAGCTCCCCGGGAGGCGTCTTCCTTCTTCATCTCCAAAGGTCACTGGCTGGTGGACTCTCTGCTTCGTGGTTCTGCAGCATTCTCTGCTCTCTCTGAGTCTCTAATTCTCCAAAATATTTCCTCTTTTATAGGACTCCAATAAACCAATCAAGACCCACCCAAATGGGTGGAGACATGTCATCACCTAATCCAATTTAACAACCACTCTTGACTAAATCACATCACCCAGGCAGATGATCTCATTACAGTTTCAAACATACAGTATTGAATAGAGAGTATTCTGCC
>PVIY010016804.1:0-50868 GCA_004026745.1 Myrmecophaga tridactyla | reverse complement strand
TGAAAGCAAGGGGTAAGAGGTATGGTATGTATAATCTTTTTTTCTCTATTATCGTTTTATTTCTTTTTCTGATGTCTTTTTATTTCTTTTTCTAAATCGATGCAAATGTTCTAAGAAATGATGAATATGCAACTATGTGATAATATTAAGAATTACTGATTTTATATGTAGAATGGAATGATAACTTAATGTTCTTTTGTTAAGTTTTTTTAATTAATAAAAAAAAATCCAACAATAAGTACTAACATACTAAGATAATAGGAGACTGCAAGAGATCAAATTCCATTTATTTCAGTGCTCTCATTTTTCCCCTATGTGTACTTTGATAAGTTTTTAATAAATCTTCTTCTCAGTGGAAAAAAAAAAATGGTGCTTTCTAAGCACATGTTGGCATAATGATGGACACTCTTAATGGCTGTTTCAGCTCACTTGGTAGGCAGTGTTTCCACTGATATTTTGTATATCCCCAGACAGTAAAGAAATTCTTTTTTATATCCAGTTGAGTTATTTCTTTCACTAAAATTCTTATCTTTTTTCAAGCTTGATCTTGTGTAGATATGAACTGACTATAAACCAAAAGAGATATGGGAAAATCAGAATCAGGAAAAGAATCTTGAGATTTGAAGTACTACCCAATAAAGATAGCTCAAGGTGTTTAACCATGGGATAGGATTACTTCAGTTTTTCTTTAGGGAAGACACTGAAAAGGAAAAATATATTCAAGAAGAAGCAAACTCTAAAAAATGTAAATTTTTAAAATTACTTTCTTGTTTATGAAGGTATCAAAAAAATATTTGTGTAGAGTGCTTGAAATGATAGAGGAAGTGGTGCTTCTAACAGATTTGAGCCATATATACTGAAATGCCAAGATATAACTCTATATAATAAAGTTCTTTCAAAATTGAATGTGAAAGAGAGGGAAACATTGCCAGACCCAAAAAGAATTTAGAATATCAAAATCAGTTTATTCTATTTCTTAGGTGAAACCAGTAATATCTAATGTTCCCAGGAAAATCTGGACAGAATAACTGGGACCAGTAACTTCCCTTGAATAGGTGGAGGTTGTTTTTCTATTTTTTGTTTATTCCTTCTAAAGGGACTCATCAAGCCACTACCAATCTCTTCCTTAGGTGAAAATTTAAATAAAAGCCTTTAGAATCTGTGGCCATTAAACTTCCCATTTAATTGAATAGTTAATTCTATTTGTATTTCCCTAAATTATCCATTTCTTATACTTGTCCAAAAATGGTAGTCTCCTCTGCCGATGATAAATGACTCCATAGCTTTCCACCAGGTGCCAGCTTCTACCTCAGATGTGCTCTGAATTGTGGGTGGATTGTCCTAGTTTTTCTATAAAAGTTTTTAAAAAGTATTTTAGGCTCCTACAGATCAAAGGTGCTTTGTAAGTGTGAGATATTATCATTTTTATTATTTTAATCTCTTGCAAATTGACTTGAGGGGGAAAGGTAATATGTGCTGGTTTTAGAGGCTTAAATGGTTAAATTAATGGCTTAATAACTTAAGATTTAATCTTTAAATTGTTGAAGCCTTTCAAGGTAGAGTTTTAGATGAGTTGAAGGCTAAGGAGTATAAAAATAAGTGTCTATGCAAGCTTATTCAAAATTGTTTCGATTTATGATTCACTGTCTGGATCACCGGTACACCCTTAAAGTCACAGAAGTTATTTCTGCTTCACCGTGTAATAAATTCATATTAAACTTTCTGGGTTTCCTTGGGAAAAAATTATTCCCTCTAGCCAAAGTTCAGAACAGAGAAAAGAATGAAGCTTAGATATCTTAGAAATATATTAGAAATATTGCAAAATCTTTCCCTGCAAATAGTTTTCACATTGTTATCTAATGATAGGTTGACAAAAGCCTGAGGGCTCAAACCAGTCTACAGATGCTAAGTCTTCCAGGTTGTTTTTGAAAATGAGATATAAATGCCATTCTTTAGTATTTCTAGTCTACCTCCCTCCCCTATTCTCTTTCCTTCATTTTTAATGTGAAAACGAGATGTTTCCATTTTTTTTTCCTCCGAGCACAAATAATTTATCATGTTTTATCATTCCAGAGAGGAAATTTATTTCCTTACAAATGTCCCCTAGCTTTTCCTAGTTAGAAATGTAATTTAGAAAACACAGAAAAGAACATTGAAGAAAATAAAAACAGATCAGTATTTTCACTTATCCTTTAATTTGTTTCTCTTTTCAGACACACACACAACATGGTATGTACTGAGGATCAGACAGGACATACTGATTAAAACCTGCTTTTTCTCTTAAAATGTTGTGAACTTTTTTCAGTATCATTACAATTTATCTTCTGTTTTAAATTTGTCGCTGTGCAATGTTCATTTATATATAAACCATTTATATAATGTTCTTTTTGTTGGACAGTTAGGTGTTTGCAGGGTTTTTTCCCATAATTATGAATAATATTTTGTAGAACTACCAAACTAGGGAAATTATTGCCCCCGTTTTATTAGATTTTTCTTAGAGTATTGTACTGGCTGAAAACTAGGGCTTAGAATCTCAGTTCCATCACACTTAAATCTGCTCTATAACCCTGAACAAGGCATTTAATCCATAAGTCTGTGTTTTTTCATCTGTAAAATGAGGATAATGTCAATAACTACCTCATAGGTTTATTATTAAAGTTAAATGAAAAAAATTAAATGAAATGCTAGTTGTATAAAGTATCACACTGGGCCTGAAACATAGTATGTGTTCAGTAAATAATAGTGGCTATTTTTGTTTATCATTTTTATTGTACATACATTTCTGATTGCTTCTGCAAGATAAATTCTCACAATTGGGATTGCTAAATTTAAAATGTGAATATTTTAAAGCGTTTCAATACCTGTTGCTATCAAAACTCTGTTATGAAAGTGCTAATGGTTTATAAAGTTGTACCCATCTCTTCAGAAAGTTGCACTAATGTAAACTTACAGTTCAAACATATGAAAGTATCAGTTTCCTTGTATTCTCACTCACACTTGATGTTATTAAAATATTTTTTGTCAATTTGATAAGCAAAAGGTTAGCATTTAATTATTTCTTGAATTACCACTTAATGACTACTCAGTTTTGAAGATTTTTCAAAATGCTTTGCAATGGCAATAGTTTGGAAATTCAGCAGTACTGTAACAATCATTTGTGCTAAAAAGGGGTGCTTTGAATTAGTTACTTTGTAGAATATTTTAATATACTACTTATTACTTAAATCAACAGGGAAGAGTTTTTGTGAGTAGAAGATTTCATTGTAATTAAGATATTACTTCTTGTTCGCAAATGAGGATGGTGCTGAAATGCATGGAAGTAGTTTATCCTCAATTTAAAATTCACTTTGTACTTCTCTTAATTTGCTTAATAAATTATTTATCTGGAGATATATATAGGCATTCTCTTGGTAGATAAACTTTCCAACACTGCCAAAATATATATGACATGTTACCTTAACATTTTGGAATATGTTCCATGAAGATATTTGAATTATTCACAGATCTTCCTCTTTTCCCCTACTTTGTGCCTCCAACTTCATTCTCTTTATAAATTGTAATTCCCTTTTCCACTTTTTCATCTGTACTTTAAAAAAATCTATTTTATTAGTTCTGGTGGTGGCATTAAATGAACATAAGAACAAAGCTGTGGAATTTGATTTTTAACTAATTACCTAATCTTGATGCTTTCTGAATACATAGTACAGAGATGAAATAAAACAATCATGTGACTAAATAATTTGAACAAAATTAAGTAAAAATATCAGTGATTTATAAAACTGCACCCATTAATAACATGATATAGTCTTGTTTTTAAAGGATTGGAAATTAATGGAAGAAATTTTCCTTTCCGCTAATTTTGCAAAAAAGAAATAATCTTCTTTGGATGTCCTCCGGGAAATCCTACTGCAAACAGTAGTCTACACAGGACAGAATCAGGATGCCTAATCCTCCTCTTCTCATGGTTTAGGCTATACAAAGAGCAGAGCTGGAAATTGGATCTTTTGACATCTGTTACTAAGCAACAGAATTTGGATGTTTTGGGTTAACATCCTAATATATCATGTAGCTGGTTCACTGAAGTGTGTGCATGTATTAGCTGGGAGAAGTGGACATTCCGGAAGTGACTTCCGGGCCCTGTATGGCTGGGGGTGTGGGTGCTGGCTGTTGTTTTGTTAATACATGTGTCTTTTATCCCTTGTATCTGTTTGGCACACAAAGGAGGACGGTGCAGATCTTTTGCAGAACTTACAGACCTCGTGACTTTTAATATTGTTAAGAATACCTACTCTCTGGTTTACGTTATGTGAAAATGTAGGTATTTTCCTTGAAAAGCAGGGAGACCAAATATAGGAATTTGAGGTAATTCCAGGGTGCTTTGCCAAATTTTACCTCCACTCCTGGAGGCATTAATATACCTTCCTTGGTCTAGTCCCAACTTATTTTTAGAAACTAGAGATTATTACTAATAGCACCTATTAGTGATTTGTTCATTGATGTTTAAAATGCTACCAAATATTATTAGAGTCTGCTTTCAACTAATTCTGACAGATTTACTGCATTAGGAGTTTTCTAAGCCACCAGATTCCTACTGTCATCAGATTCCTTCTAAGGTACTTCACCCCAACCACTTCAGAATTGAAATGAACTTTTTCAGCCCCTGAAAGAACCGGAGAATTTGGCTTCAGTCAGCTAAGATCACTAAAGAAGTTATAGAAAATGGAGGCCAGAATCTCCTTAGAACACTCACTACTGTGGTTTGTGACTCTGAAAGGCTAGGATTAACAGGGAGCCCAGACTGACATGCTCCCGTGTGTATTCCTGTGAACTCCAGAGTCTGCAGCTGCTGCCCCTCCCCTGCAGACAGGAGGCTCCCAGCTCGCCTGAAGGGTCCCGGAGTGTGTCTTTGGAGCCCGCCCTGTCTTTGAGGACCCAGTTCAGATCTGCCCTCTCCCACGTGTGGCAGGAGCCCCACTCCATCTGTTCCTGCAGCACGCTGTGAACCTGGGCTCCCCACATTGGGGTTGTCTTCTTGTGACTTCAAGCCTGTGAGGTGTGTCTTGCACACAAGAAGGGTGGTCCCAGAGGGTTTAATGATGAGACGCTCATTATTTGCACAGCAAGAAATTGACCATGGGATTCTGTGTTTTCTGGAAATGTTCCTTATCCTCTTAAATAGACTTCAGGGTATTTTCATGTTTGTGCCATACATTTCCACTGTCTTTCCTTTCTTCAGTCCATTCTTTTTCTTTAACCTTTTCTTTCATACTTCTCACCTAAGACCCTGTGTATATGCTGATAATTATACCTGCTCCCCAGGAAACTTCTTGAGCCATCCTGGTTTATACCTGTCGTCCCCGCGTGATTATTAACAACTCCCCATTTCACTCTCAAATTTTCTTGGTTTGGGTGATGTTATATAATCACCTACTGGTAACCTCTCCAGCAAGACAAGGCTTGAGTATCGTGCGTCTATCTTACAAAATGAGAGGATCAGATGTAAATTTTTTTTTTTGAAGATTTTATAATATACAGCCATTTTAGCTCCAACCTACCTGGCTAACTCGGTTGGTTTGGCATCATTTGATCTGAAGCAGGCATTGCCTGTGTGTTGTGTGCTATTACCAGGATAGGTTTGGCACTTAAATTGTCTTACCAGAGCAGTTTGAGAGATTCTGCTTTCTCTGCATCTTTCCTTCTAGTGCTCATCCTCCTTTTTCAGATTTGTCTATCCAAAATCGTGGTAGAATTTCCCAGCTCAGTGTGTAAATATCTTACGTAGGCTTTAGTCCGGCAGCTGATCTCATGTGCATGTCAGTCGAATCTGAGTATCTTAGAAGAGTGCGCTGGGGGCTGGGCCAGGAAGCCTGAGATAGTGGAATGGGCTAAGGAGACTAAGCAGAGAATGGGGATCCAGGCAGAGAGGGAAGTGCTTATTTTATACTTGTGACTAGGTGAGGAAAAAGGGTGTAGGTGTGTGTGTATTCAAATTAGAGCAGATTAACCACCCAAAGGAGTTTCAGTTGACTGGTCAACTGAAACTAGTCAGGTTACAACTGGAATTGTATATAGCTTTTGTCATGGTTAGTGTGTTGTTAGCTCTGAGTGCTCTTCTCCCTCCAGTGATAGTAATTAGTACATTAAGAACTTTCGGTAAAAAAAAAAAAACTGCTTTACACTAAATGGCTGCTGAAGGTACTTTTCTTTTAAAATATTATATGTAGGGTGGCTGCCGTGGCTCAGCAGGCGGAGCTCCGACCTGCCGTGCTGGAGGTCTGGAGTTCCATCCCTGGTGCCTCCTGCCCATATGCAAATTTAAAAAAAAAAAATTGTGAAAAAAAATATCATATGTAGGCTTTGCAGTGAGCTGTGAAGTGATGACTAATACTTCATGAATTATCGTATCTGAGATAAACTGTGAGACTACATAGCAACTTCTCGTCAGTTTAGACCCCAGCCGTGTCCGGGGCGAGGCCCCCATGGCCAGAAGTCCCATGCTGCTTTCAAGGGGTGGGGGATGGGCAGATTCAAGAAGTATGTAGACCTGCAACTAGCCAGGCCGTATGTCCCAGGCCCCTGTAACCAGTAATCCACGTTACTTCTTAACAGATGGAGTTATATGCTTGTATTAGAGCCTTCGGTAGAATTCTGAAAAATGTTTTGAGAAGAGAAAGCATTATTGTCAGCATTATTTCCTGAAATCATCTGAGTTTATAGGATACCACATTGGCTGCTATATTGATCCAGTCTTCAAAAAAAATAGCAAAGAACCACTATGGAACTGTTTCCAAACTTTTCTATTATCTTGAATTCACCAACTCAAAGCCAAAAGGAGCCATCATTACGTATCAAGGGACTGTGAAATAAATATCTTATATTTCTCATTTCTTCTTCCCTGTTTCTGGAGGCGGGTGAAGGTAAAAGACTCTTCTCTTCCTGCTCATTAAATGTATTCATGATCCATCCTCAAACCAGCTTCCGCTCCATTCCTTATTTCAATTGCCAAACCAGGATCCTCGACTCCAGATTCTCCCTCATTGCCAAACCTATTCATTCACCCAGTCTTTTCAGTTCTACCTCCTAAATACCTCTAAAATCTGTTCACTTCTCAGCACCCACCCCCTGCTCTTTTCCAGGCTGCCACCATCATCACCTGGCATTCTGCAGTCTCAAACAACTGTTAATCCCCTCTAATGCTTTCCTTTACATCAGCCAGAAAAGTGTTTCTAAAACATAAACCTGACATGTCAGTCTGTTGCTTAAAAACCCTTCAGTGGCTTCCTATTGCCTTTACAATAAAATTTCAACTCATTTGAAATATATAAGTCCCATGATGTCCAGGCTCCTTCCTCACCTCTTCTGCCTAATCTTTTATGAATCCCTCCTACCACCACCATCCCAAATACACACCTCCCCAGGCTGACACCAACACCAAACTCTTCATTTTAATTCTTAGGTCAGTTCCTGCAATGCTCTTAATTTTCTCATCTCTCTGTCTTCGAATATTCAGTACTCACTGTTTAGAACACTTTCTCCCCACTTTTCCACTGGTTAACCCCTGTTCATCCTCCAGGTCTCATACTAAATGTCACTTCCTAAATTTAGGAGACAATCCTTGAACCCCTGAATCCTGTACAGTCAAGATATACTGCGATAAGAAGCAACCCCAAAATCTCAGGGGCTTAACACAACAAAGTTTATTTCTCATGTATACTGCATGTGCATTGTGGTTCAGCAGAGAAGCTCTGCTCATTGTAGTTTCTCAGAGACCTGTCTTTAAGTAGATAATAGAGACTCCATCACAGTGTGATTCTGTGATAGCCAGCACAGAAAATGGAATATGATGAATCATACAATGAATGGCTCATAAAGCTTCTTTGGGAAAGTGATAAGCATTTCCACTCACTTCTCCTTAACCAAACTGAGTCCCATATTCATGCCTAACATCAGAGGGGTGGGGAAGGACAATCCTGCCACATGCCCCGACAGAAACCAGGATATAAATGAGCATCCGCAGCCACTACCATAGCTGCCTAGAAGCATTCTACCATATCATCTCGTATTTTCTCTAGCATAATAACATCATGCTTTGTTACAGTTACCTGTAATCTGCTTCCCACTCTAAGTTTTTTGAAGATGGGATCGCATTTGTCTTATTTATTACTCTTTCTCTGGTGACTTCATTAGTGCTTGATACATAGTAGGAACCCAAAAATATTTTTCTAATAAATGAATAAGGCAACATTCCAAGATTTAGGTGTTAGCCCTTTATTTTTCAGTCTCTAACTTTTCTTCTTGGGGAATCTCATAGTTTCCTCTGGTGGCTTCAGCCATCACTGCCACGCATGTGATTTCTATACCTCGCCTTCAATTATACATCTCCACCTGCTTCCTTGATATTTCTACTTTAATTTTAAATGTGTAAATCTAAATTCATTCTTTCAGTAAATATTTATTAATTACTTTCTGGTAAGGCATTATTTTAAGTAATGTGAGGATACAGGGATAATTAAGTCAGCACCTGCCTTCAAAGGGCTTACAACCTAGTGTAATACAGGAAGGAATGCAGTGAACCCATAATAGATAGACAGTATACAAAACGTTGTGCCTAAGTATTGGCGAGACAAGTGATTATGACAAGGTGGAGTTAGAACTTGTGTTGTTTCTACCATTGAATTCATTGAGCAATCACTACTGAATATGATTCCATGCTGGGTGCTAGAGATAACATGAGAGTGAAGTTTTTATCCAGCTCACAGTCCAGTGGGGAGACAGATGACTGAGGGTGAAAGGGTAGATGTGGGATTTTGAGTGTAGGCAGGTGATTGAGGAGTAAAGGGAATGGTGCAAAGAAAGCATTTTCAACAAAAGAGTTAAACTGACTAAAAAGATTTGGAGTTAGAAACTATTTTTCCAGTATTTTCTCCAAAAAAAAGACCTAAAGAAGAACTGAGTTAGGATGGTAACAGTGAGAATAAAACTGAGGAAGACATTCTTTCATGCATGCCTACAGCAAACATTTATTAAGCACCAGTGAGGTATCAGACCCTAAAAACATCATCCTGAGGCTGAAAGTCCCTACCTTAAGGAACACACAGTATACTTGGGGGAGAGGGGTGTGGGGGCAGGGAGACTTACCATCTAATTGTCAGTGTGAGTTGTTCTAATGTTTTGTTTTGTTTTGCTTTGTTTGCATCCTTGTGGATGATGTTTAAGCATAGAAAAGACCATGTGTAGCTGACTTGGGGTTAAAAAGATTAAAATTCAGTGCATTAAAATATAATTAAAATCAAGTCTTTGAACAAAAAATAAACTTAACCTTTAAAAAAGTCTACTTACATCTCTTTTTCTATATGTAAGTCTAGTAAAATTTAACAACTACTTAAAGGGGAATTTTTTCAGCTTAATTAAATTCCTTTAAATATTTTAAACTGTATTTCCATATTTCAAATACTTGATTTTCTCTTTGAAGTACTTCAGCTGTCAAACAAACCAAACATTCTAAGTTTTAAAGGAAATCTGTAATTATTACATTTATTTAATAGTAAATTAAAACTAATAATATAAATATCCTTACCATTTCAGTATTCATTGCAAAGCTATTTAAATGATCTTTGACCTTTCAACTTAAAAGTTCATCAAAATTACTCAATTGTATATCTTAAATTGGACTAGCAAGGTTAATCAATTAGTCTAACTTGGTAAGTTTTCTTAATTGTTAAAATACTTTAAAAACCAAGTATACACAGGTTATTTCTAAACTTAATGCGAAAAATGTTAATAATATGGATTTGCTTGACTATTTCTGTACCTAATTCCAGATCTTCTAAAATTAAGAGATTTTTACTAAGGAAATATTATACCACCCCGGGAAAGATGGGGGATGGTGTGGGTTATTATCTCAGTGCATTGAGGTCACTTCTAACCAGAGAGACTGGCCTGGGATGCAGGGATTGAGTCTTATGCCACCAGAGGATCATACCGAGCCTCATTTAGAGTCTCTGGGAGAGAAACCTCTAGTCATTTATGAAAGGGTTGAGCTCAAGGCTTTGTGCACCTATATTCAACTTATTAGTAAACTTATTCTTCTGTCTCCATTTGGAATTGCTGTTCCTTGCCAGAATGTAACAGCTGCTTTCACTGCTTGTTTTAATTTGCATTTCTTTGACTATCTTAAGCATGTACTGGTTCTAAAGATACACACACATCTAATCCTTCATACACAACTCTCTTTGGTAACCTCTTTTACCTTTATGGTCTGATTTGAGTTGACAGGATTCTGTTCTTTCAATATTATTTCTGCCCACACAGGACCACCATTCTTAAATGGTATCTGATTTTATTCTGCACATCCCTCATGGCTCATCTAACTCTTGAGTCACAGCATTAAGGTCAGGCTCCTGACAGATAGGAGAGACCAACATGATAAATGTGATGGAATTTACCACTTGATTAATGATCACCTGTTCCTCATCATGCCAGGTGTGACACATACAGCTCTGGGTTTTGAAAACAGCCTCATCCTGCTCTTTGCTCAGCCATGATCCAGTTGGCTGGTCTTAGGAAAATCATTTACTTGCTTTGGGCCTCAAGCTCCTTAGTTTTAAATTGCAAGGACCATTTTGGTTCTAAAATCCTATTCGTTTATAAAATTCTAATTCAGTGGAGTCTTACTTTGCTTTGTTTGTGTGTTGTTCAAGAATTAATTTAATATTCTTGGAAATTGTTTTAAGTATGTAGGGT
This sequence comes from Myrmecophaga tridactyla, assembly GCA_004026745.1. Lineage (NCBI taxonomy): Eukaryota > Metazoa > Chordata > Mammalia > Pilosa > Myrmecophagidae > Myrmecophaga > Myrmecophaga tridactyla. Next base: position 40,125 of record PVIY010016804.1, on the reverse strand, counting down.
AGTGAATTAATAAATAGTTTTGCTTTCTTCCAGATCTTTGATGATGCATACAAATCCCAGCTCAGTTGTGTGGTTGTGGATGACATTGAGAGACTACTTGGTGAGTTGAGATTTGTCATTGTACTATCATAATACCACATTATAGCTATTATCTCAAAAATCGCAGGGGAAAAATAACAGGTGTTTCTAGACTTTAGGGCAATAGAAATATCTTGCCTTACAAGAGATTATAATATTACCTCTTGTATCTGAAGTCAACAGTGTATTCTCGTAAAATATGTCTTATGACCATAACTCCGTTATAAAATGCTTTCCCATTCCCCTATTATTTTGTATCTCACACAGTGTACCCTGCCCAAAATAAATGATTAGTACTTTTCCCCAATGGCTATATTTTCCATTTAGTACCTCTGAGGTGTTATAGCTCAGAGGTTCTACTCGTGGCCTTTGACAGAATTGATGAAAGAAAAGTTTAGGACTGGATTGAAATCCATAAATTAGCTATAACTTGGGGCAAAAGTTGTATGTAAAATCTATGTACCTCAGTTTTTCCTCTTATAAAACAAATTATAATTCCTTATAGAGTAATTTTAAAGACAAAAATGAGATAATGTGGAAAACATATTTGAAGTTGAAGGTAGTCTATAGTTCCTCAGAAGTTAGGAATAGAACTACCATATGACCCAGCAATTTCACTCCTAGGTATATACCCCAAAGAATTGAAAACAGGTACTCAAACAAATACCTGTACATGCATGTTCGTAGCAGCACTGTTCACAATGCCAAAAAGTGGAAACTGCCCAAATGACCATCAACAGAGAAATGGGTAACCAAACTGTGGTATACACACACAGTGGAGTATTGTGCAGCCATAAATAGAAATGGAGCTCTGATGCATGCTACAGCATGGATGAACCTTGAAGACATTATGCTAAGTGAAAGAAAAAAGCCAGGTACAAAAGGTCACATATTGTATGCTTTTATTTATATGACATATCCAGAATAGGTAAATTCATAGAAACAGGACACAGAGTGGTGGGTGCCAGGGCTAGGCAGTGGCTTATTGGGCATGGGGTTTCCTTTTGAGGTGATAAAAATATTGTAGAACTAGTCAGAGGTAATGATTGCACAACATTGTGAAGGTACTAAATTCTACTGAATTGCTTAAATTGTTAATTTTATCTTATCAAATCTCACCTCAATAAAAAAATAAATTTTAAAACTGTGATAAGTGCTTTATAGTGATTTTTTTAAATTATTAAATATCTCCTATGTTCAAGTGTGCTACTATAGGATACAAAGATGAATAAAACATAGTTACTGTACTGTATTAACTCCTAAGTAATAAACTACAAATAAATGTCAGAAAATTATTACTCTTATATCTCATTTCCTTGTAAAAATGAGATCAATCTGGAATATTGCAGGATGCTGAAATAAATGTTATTGAAATAGAAACTCACCTAGTGACTTACTAAATGTCTGAAAGTACTACCCAACTCATAGTTAATCCCTTCCTCCTTAAGCTGTCCATGATGGTATCGTGACAAGTTCAAGTTAGCTTTGCTTACTGCATTTTCCCATTACTTTTCAGATTTGCTGCAGCTGCTCTGTTAAGGCTACCTACCTATTCATTTTCCCAAGTTTTGGCAATGTTTGTTCTAAAGCAAAGCAGGTGTATTTGTGAGGTGTCCCTAAATTGAGAGTTTATCTAGTGGCCTAGGTGTTTGGTCTGCTATTTCTTAGACATCACAACCCAGTTTATAGGATTATTTCTTAAAATGCTTTTAGGCACATACTCATAGTTCTGGGTAAATTCCTTTATCTAAACACAATTGAGATGTGTGGTCATAGCCAATACTACTACATCAGGAATGTGTGACCTGAGTATATATGCACTTATATGAATAATTACTATCTGTACTTGTTTATTCATTCATTCAGCAAGCATTGGGTGAACCCTTACCACTGTGCTAGAATTAATAGGGTCACAGAAAAAATAAGTAAGATGCTGCCTGTCCATTATGTAGCATTTATTGGCAAAAATTAGAATAAAATGTGCAAAAGTAGAATGTGCCAAGCGTTTGGTATATTCAGGAAAGGAAATCACTTTTGATTTCTGGGATTGATGCTGCAGGTAGCTCTAAGCACAGGGCAAGAATCCATATGCAGTGTGAAAAGAAAGCTAAGGAGATAGCATTTGTGCCAGATGTTGAAGAATTGGTAGAAACTTAACAGGTAGAAAGTTATTACTGTTCTTTACCACCTGATTGACATCTTAGTGGCCTAGGGACTAATCGCTGTTTTATTGCCTGTATACTATTTGCAGTAATGTCTTAGAAATGTTTGATAAATACACCTGTTGTTTTTTTCCTAAAACACATTGTCTCTGCAAAGCAGGCAAAGCTGTCTACATAAACTCATAATGTCTATTTAGAAGCTTTTCCAACAATTTTGCGATAGAGGTTCTTATACAGTATTTTAAGCATTTAAATTATTGGAGATGCCTTTTCTTATTATTGGTAGTTGTCACTATTATTTATTATTTAAAACTGTGTTTACTCTTGTTACAGGAAAATCTGAATGCTTGGGATCTGTGCATATGTATATTGAATCCCTAAATGGAATCATGTTTCTCTTCCAGATTATGTCCCTATTGGCCCTCGATTTTCTAACCTGGTATTACAGGCTCTTCTTGTGTTACTGAAAAAGGCACCTCCTCAGGTAAAAATAATAATGATAATGAGGATGAGGGTGAGGTTAAATATGAGGTCGGTTATACTGAGTTTTTCAATAAATTGCATGTAATAATGGTGCACACTCTCTGAATAAGCAGATAAAGACATAAGACATTGTGTTGTTGAAGGGATTTTTGAGGGTCACTGGTTGACAGTCTGTCTTAATCAAAGAAATTTTCTATTCCTTTTCTCAAAATTCCCACAGTTTAGATTAGTATTGAATTTTATTTGTTTTATAAATTCTCCACCGTATTACACATCCCTACCCCCCCTCCATCTCTCATGAGAGATGGTGATGTTGATGTAGAAAGGATTAAATATGTCCCCATTCATTTCACTTATCATTTCATAGAGTTTTCCTAAGAATTTGTATTTGGGGAAATTAAAATTTATTTCCTGTAGGCAGATTTATTATTTTTACAGATGAGCTCGAGTTATTTCTCTTGTGTCATGTGGCGCTTTTGAGCAGTAAGTTTCTAGTCAGCATCTTGGTTCGGGTGGGTGCATACTTTACTTATGTGACTATTAAAGATGGTGATTTTGATAGCTTAACAAATTTAAGATCAACCTATGAGGGTTGGTTAAATATGTTAATTATGTGGAGGCTGCCGGAGCACATTTGACTATGACATAAGACATGAATTCTCTTGATTGATTCTATGTAATTCCAAGAAATGCCAATCAAAGGCAGATACAAAGGGGTTAAGCAGTAACTTGAAAAACATCCTCATGTCTCTATGGGAATCTCATATTTGAAGTTAGAGATGAACTAAGCTGTATGGAAAATATTTAATGTTAAGCTGGTGAGTCTAATTTTTAATTTAACAGTTAAAATTATATGAGCATATGTTTTAGAGCTAAAGGTAAAAGACTTACTTTGTTTTTCTAGGTTATTTTTGTCTGTATTTCTAGAATAGTGAAAAAATATATAACCCACAACAACCTTGAAAATGTACTACATATATGCACTGTGAGAGGATTTTTTAATTGTCTTCCTATAAACTATCATTCCCAATAATTGGAGCTTTAGTTATACTAACGTTGAGGTTAGAAAAGGGAGTATGATTTTTCTTCTCTGATTCTTTCGGTATTTTATAAACATGTAAATAGATATATTTAAAGTTGTTGGGATATGAAAATAAATAATTTCTCTCAAGTATCTGTACATTTCACAAAAATGAATCTTTTTATGAAGTTAGCTTTTTAAAAATTATTAGAACGGGAGAGTTTTTCTAGGCATTTAAGTTTACTTATGGTGCTAAGTTTTTTAGCTAAAAAGAATTTAAGCATAGAAGTCATTTTGGGAAAGAAGGGAATAACTTTTTAATATTTTAAAACTGCTGCCCTTTACGTTGCTAAATACAAGGCACACACATACAAAAATAAAAATAAAAAAGAAAATAAAGAAATACTATGCAATTAAACAGGAAGCAATCCCCTGGCTAAGAGTTATTTGTAATCCAAATAGAGTCTAATAGAAATAAACGAAGCATCTTAGCAAATGACCTGCAACATTGTAAGTTAAGACTTTATTAAGAATAATTGTTTCTATTTTGTAAAAATTATTGTAGGACTTGTGAGGGAAGAAAGATTATTTTATACTTTTAAATCTTACAAAGTCTAGCACAGAGATTTATACATAGGCACTTGATTAATGAATTACTCAACAAAACTTATCTTTTGAGAGTCCTCTCATTTTGGTAGGGTTGAGTGTTTTAGTATTGTGGGAGTTTGTATTTGGATGAGGTATGATTAGAGTGAAAATATTAAAAGGTGAATGGAGTATAGATGGCCAATACCACATGAAAAGATGCTCAACATAATTAGCCTTCAGGGCACAATGAGATACCACTTTACACCCACGAGGATAGCTAGAATAAAAAAAGACAGTAATAAGTGTTGGTGAGGATGTGGAGAAAAAGAACCCTCATACACTGTTAGTGGGAATATGAAATAGTGCGTCCACTTTGGAAAACAGTATGGCAGTTCCTCAAAAAGTTGAACGTAGAGTTATCAAATGATCCAGCGAGTTCACTGCTACATATATCCCTAAGAAATATGAAGACATATGTCCACATAAAAACTTGTACACAGATATTCATAGCAGCATTCTTCATAATAGCCAAAAAGTGGGGAAAACACAAACTTCTATCAGCTGAAAAATGGATAAACAAAATGTAGTATACCCACACGATGAGATATCATGCAGCCATAAAAAAGAATGAAGTACTGATACGTGCTACAACATGTCTGAACCTTGGAAACATGCTAAGTAAAAGAAGCCGAACACAAAAGTCCAATTATTATATGATTCTATTCATATGACTATCCAGACTAGATAAATCTACAGACGCAGTAAGTAGATTAGTGTTTGTAATATTTCTAGTTGGCATATATTTAACAAAATAAAATACTCTTTCTTTGTACCACCTTGCTTTTTAAATATGTTTGTATTCTCTCAGGAAAATAAGAAAATGTTTTCAGACTGATTCAATGTCAAGATTATTTGTCATTCTAAAGTAGAAGCATTGGTATCACCAAACCATTATAATATAGATTTTTCAGATGTTTTCAATTAAATATTAAAAGTACGTGAATCCGAATGCTGCAGAGATGTATAGAATGGTGGAAATCTATTATCACTAGCAATAAAGAAAAGTTGTAGGCATTATTCTTTGAAAGAGGAGTTGCATATGCATATAATACAGTAATCATATCAGTCACAGAATCCTTAATTTTATATTTATTGTAATTCCAGCTTTCACATGGAAAAATTGTGTGTGCATGTATGCACATGCTCAAATAAAAGAATCCCTTCAGGGGCCCTATGTTGTTATGTATCAAGATATTCTTTTGCTACTTCCACCCATCCCCTGTGGTTCCCCTCCCTCCTTGTAAGTTGGCTTATTAAAACTGGTTCACAAACCCTCCTTTTTTCCCTTTGTGATTCCCTAGGTCTTGGATTTTCAGTGTAGGACTCAAAATGCAAGTCAGATTTCAGTTACTAGGATAATTTTCTTTGAATTTTAAATTTTTCTAAACAAATGCATAGATTTTTTAATGACCCGGGTATTCAGTGGATTTGCTTTAAATTTAGCTGGAGAGTTAATTTCATGATTGATTTATTAGCCCTTTGAGAGTATAAAAAGTGGTATCTGTGGTTCAGAAGACTGAAAAACATCATCACATTTTGTTTAGCATCTTTTTAAAACCAATTAAAAGCTTTTCTAAAATGGATTGAACAGGAGAAAATAAAACATGTTCCCTAGGTCTTTATTTCAATCAAGTTTCCCTGTGTTCAGCAGGAGAAGAGATCGAGGGGGGATAGAAAAATTGAAAAGGGCTGTCCCAGCAGGGAGCCAAGCCAGAGAAAAGGGCTTCTCTGAGAACTCAGCAGCAGCAGCTAAGAAAGCTCCCAGCCTGCTTCATCTACATGCAGAGTCACACAAGGCACGGGGGCGCTCACTGCCACCACAGAGGTTTCACATGTGCTTCCCTGCTGATTCCTGTGAAAAGCTAACAATTGGCTTGGAGGGTAAAAGACCATTGCATTTCACCCTCCCAGAGCTGGACGTACAATTTGTCCAGTGTTAGGAAATGTCCGGCTTAGCACTGAGAGGCTTGAAGACACTGCTCTATCCTGTGTGATTCCTAAAGCCGTCTCTTACTTGATGACACTGGGGCTCTTTTCAAGTTTTGCAGATTTATGAAAGTTGAGGCAAATGTGCTCTTTTAAGATCCAGAGGATGAAAGCCTTAGTCTTAATGTCAAGGAAGAAGCAATAGTCAAGCAGTAAGGCCAGGTAAATCTTCCTGTAACCTGCTGAGCCAGTGGCTGTGTTGTTTTTCTCTTTTTGGAAGGCAAAATAAATGCCAGGAGATGGGGGCGGGGTGGTGGTGAGAGGAGACTCCTCGGGCTGTAAAATGACATGGCTTCCCAGTTTCCTTAACATATGTGAGAGTGGCTGAGCTCATTAACCTACGAACTCGGTTTCCCTGACACTTTTGGGCATCAAATTGGAAGATCTCGTCTATATATAACAAAATAGCCATGTGATTTGTGGAGAACCATTAGTTTTTAAGTTCAGTGCTTCCCAGTCTTTTTCATAGCATGGCATATAGAAAATGATAACATCTGATGAAAATGGAGGAGGTCACTCATGGCTAGCCAGAGGTCCAGCGGCCCCAAGTGTCACCCCATCTTCCCAAGGGCTGAGAAGAATCATTATTCAGCCCATCTATAACTCATTTGCAAATGAGTTGGAAAACGCTTTGGATGTAAACATTTACAGAAGCAGAGTATTACTCCAAATTCAAAGTAATATTACTTTGTTAAAGTTTTAGCTCATTTATAAAGGTGTTGAAAAAAGAATAACCCTTCTTCACTGCTCTGACATCTAGGAATATAAACTAATAAGAAAGAAATAGGATTTAGTGCTGAGAAGGGCGTAACATGTGAACCAATAAGAAAATGTGCATATATTTATGATGAGAACTCAGGCAGACATATTTGTTTCTCAGTGGGTTTTGTTTTAATATCACCAATCTTTAAACAAAATTGCTTTTTATGTAATCCTTACATGACAGCTCAGTACACTCTTATTTCAGATATGTTATTAGGAAGTCTTGCTAATATTAAGCAACTCTTTGGGCTTTGGGCTGCTTTAGTGAAATAAGCAGATAATGGAAGAGACTACAGATCATGCAGGCCTAAACATGAGTATCTCTCCATCTATCTGTTCAAAATTAACTCTAGTTAATGACTACAATATGACTCAATAAGGTATATAACCACTTTAGGAAAGCGGTTTCGCCAGACACATAAGTTGTAATCACTAATGTGGTGGTGACTTTTGCAACTTTTGCAATGGACTTCATTTCTTTATTGAAAAAAATTTGTGTGTGATGATTGGCAGTTTAGTGACCCAACTTTCCCATTTATTAAGTCACTGACATCATTAGATATCCTATAAAATACAGTATTTTATGAAATTCTCTATAGTGTACATTGCTTAGTGCAAAAGATTGTCTTGGAAAAAGTGCATTTTATATATTTACATATAATGTGTGTGTATGTAGAGTAATTTCAAATGTATCAAAAAAACTGAAAGATATTTGGCAAATCCTTTTAGGAAACGTTGCTGTAGATATGCTCTCTGCTAAATAAAACCATGTTTTCAAAATAGGGGAAAGTACATCTATAATAGGTATTGCTAAATAAAAAATATATATATAATACACATGCCATTTTCAAATAAGTCAGAATTAAATGTCCAAATTTTGATCATCAGAGAAATGCTAATAATGCTGAGACAAAATATTTTCTCACTGCCAGGATGTATCCTTCTAGCCCCATCGCCTTAAATATATTTTTAAAATGTATGACCACATGACTTCAGCATTAGATAAAGTGCTGATTATAGTATCGTCGTATTCTCTGGTGCTGTGTTCTAGCTATGAGCACCCTCTCTGCAGAATTCACTGTCTCTGTGTGTTGGACTAGAGATTAGAAAACCCAAGCTTCTCTTAGCTCAGACATCATCTAGCTTTATAGCATTGAATTTGTCCCTTAGTTTAGTTTTGTCTATTTCTTCATCTGTAAAATGGAGAAAATCCTCCTGTCTTACCTACCGCATTGGGTCATTTTGAGTGTCAACTAAAATAATATATAATGAAGCCTTTTGTAAGCCTGTGGGTTACAGATAGAAGACATTAATGCCATATTATGAGAGGCATGGAGTTACTGAAAAGTAGGAGTATGCCTTTGTCCACAGAGAAAGCCATTTGCAAAGAATCAGTTTGTGGAGTGTTATCCTGAGATCTTCAGAAACTGAGTAGATGGCCTCTCTTGCAAAACTTGAATGTTCTCACAGCCTGGGGTCCAAGGGTTGACATCTAAGGTTCAGTTTCTTCCTGTTTTGTTACTGTTTCAAAGTTCTTAAACATTCTACTATTTTATTAAGATTGTTATTTGAAACTGGAAATGTATTTTCTAGTTTTAAAAAGAAAGAGATTACTTCAAATAATCTACAGAATCCTTTAGTCTATTAGATATGAAACCTAACCAGTGTAGCTGTAATATATAACAAGTTTATATATATATATATATATATATAGCAACTGACATGGAATGTGAGTTCAGAGTTCCAATTTTGCAATGTCCAGAGTGCAGCTTCCTTTTTTTTGTAATACTGAAAAAAGTACTGCTTCTCCATTTCTCACGCTGACACTTAGAAGCTTCCTACGTCCTAAGAAACTACTCTGGGCTGGGGATAGGCGATCCCTAATATAAAAGGAAGAATGAAATAGAGATAGGCATTTCAGAATCAATACGGTGAGTAGTTGGGAGGGCCAGGGTTTCAGGCCATTACGAGGTTCCTGAGGACATTTCCCAGTTGCAGTTGTCCTCAGCCTCCTGGGACCGGCCCACCTACTTGCGTTATCCCTGCAGCCACCTGCTGCTTGTGACCAAAGCTCCTCTTTTCTTCTAACGCATAGTGGAACAGAACAGTGTTTCACAGCTTCCCTCATACCTTCCTATGCCATCTTTAGAGATTTTCTAGGGCTTTTGTACCTGATGACTTAACAGCTGTTGGGTAAGACGAGCCAATGAGGGGAACTTTACAAAGGGTCCAGAATAATCCATAAATTTTCCTCATATTCATTGGAATGTGGATGGAACCAGACGCTGATCTTTTTAGTCACCCCTGGGTCTGTAGCCACCTCTGTATGCTGACAGTCTTACTCACTCCTCACACTGATGAGTGGAAAGGATGCGTCTCACTAGGAAGGCTGCAGAATGCAATCGGCTTGGACTCACCTTGTTAAAAAAATAACAAAAAAATCTTCTTAGGCTACATAAATGGTAATATTTGTTGAACGGATATTTGGAAGGTGCTGGATCTTAACTCCATATAGAACTGGCACTGGCAGGGTAGATAAGAGCACAAAAGTTAGAATCAGAAAAGTTGAATTTGAACCCAGTCACTTAACTGTTGAGCCTCTATTTTCTCATTTTTAAAATGGGAAAAACAGTAATCCTTGGGCGTTGTGAGAGTAAATAAGATAAATGTATGTAGTAGTTCTTTGTGAACACAAATGCAGCATACAACTCAAATATTAGTTTATTCATTTCTAAGAAAATTCTGACACTATCTTCCCTCACACCAAAAAATAAATAAAACCAGCAAAGTAATCCGACCAATAACAAAGGAGCTAGGTGGCTGCTGCTGCTGAAGGAACCAGCCCTAGAAACATCAGCAGGAAAGACTAAAGCAGCTTCCTTTTTCTCTAGCTGCCAGCCATCTTGCTCCTGCACGCCCTGCCTTGGCCAGCCCTGGAGCAAGGGGGAAAGGAGGCCAATTTCAGACAGTATAATGAGAAAAGGGAGGAGAGGAGGAAATACCAAGTGGCAGCAGTGAAATGAAAAGCCCTGTGGCCACCCAACTAGTGTCCCTTTAAATATGTAAACTGAGCCTAAGTCAGAAGCTGCCTGTGCAACTATGAAATCGCCTTTTACTTCGTGTTCAATTGTTCTTGGAGTGTGATCTCAATGATAAAGAATAAAACCTGGAAGGAGGTGTGCCAAAATTGTTTTTTGTAACTGCCTTCATATCAGTGGCCTCCAAACTTTTTGAGCACATATCTCTCCCTGTAAAAAGCATTTGAGCTTATCTCCCCAATATTTTCATACATGTGTATTCTATAAGATGATATTCATTTTAAAACAAATATTAAGAAGGAAATTTTTAAAAGAACATAATTAAAAATAAAAAGAAGTTCTTTTTCTCCATTTTAAAGACAACTGCTCTTAGATACTAGGATAACAGGTGTTTTTTTCCTGCCTTATTGTTTCCTGTATTTTACAAATTGTCTGTAGTATTTATTGCTTTGATGATCAGAAAAAATAGAAAATTAGCAGCATGGAACTGTCAAAATCCTTTCACTCCATTTCTTTGCAGCTAATTTGTTGTTTTTGTTGCCATTAACCAGAGTTAAATGAGTCTACATTTTTATCTAAGCTCATCTGTGTGTAATATAATTTTTAAACTTGTTTTTCCTTTAATAGTTATTTCAGTTCTATAAGACACCCTGTGGTCCCAAGAGTAAAAGTACGGAAGTGCCTCATGACTCTCACAGTTGTCCTTGGAAACCTACATGGCACTTAGCTCCCAGATGGAATTTAGGGTGGTTCAATGCCAATGTGTCTACGGGTGAACAAGATAGATGGTAAAAATTGTTTCAAGTTTCATGTAAGGGAGATGGGAAGTTTTTTGTCCATCCGAAAATATTTCTTTTGACATGCAATTTCAAACATTATTTTATTAGAACATGTAATTAATAAACATCTATTGCTCACTGTAGTAATACACAGGTGAATAAGACATTCATTGTACTTGCCCCCAGAGAGCTTATAATTCAGGACCATCTGTTTAGTTGTGCGGTTTGTGCACTGCACAAAAGTACTCAGAAAGGTGGCAGTCCAGCCCGCACCCTCCTCCCCAGGCTCTGTACCGTGGTGGGGGGCTGAATCTACCTGGAGGAAGGTTGCCAGATTTAGCAAATGCAAATACAGGTTGCCCAGTTAAGTTTCAAAATAATTGTTCTAGTATAAGTATCCCCTGTGCAATATTTATTCTCAGGGTTATACTTATACTCAAGGTTTTATCTGGCAGAGTCAGCCCTGAGGAAGAAGAAGAGAGATGGCTTTATGCTTGTACAAAGTGCTGGGGATTCTTAATGTTGCTGCTTTTACCCTAAAAAGCAAAGGACTGCTTTTTTCTAATTCATCCAACCAGTGTGTTTTTTTTCCTGATTTCACACAGAGACTAGCTGGTGTCCCTGTTAGAATTTAGTGAGGGAGAAGTATATAAACAGATGCTTGTAGTTGGACTTTATAAGGGATGTAACTTCCACTGGAACATAAAAGAGTATGGTCCATTTTATCTGAGAAAATGCAAACGTTTCACAAATTCTTGATCTTGGTCTTGAAAGATGATTAAAAGGGAGATTTAGTTAGGCCGGTGCCATGCTAAGGAAATCCAGGTCTGCAGCAATGGAGAACAATGGTGAAAGCTGTGCCTATGACGGATTTAGCAATACTAGCTGATACTTGGGAATTTGCAGATATACTTTGTGTACAGTTACTGATCTTGGGCCTTGTGTGGCATGTTCAGTTTCACTGGAGGGAAAAATGGGAATTCCTAACAAATCAGAGCCTTCATTTTTCCAAATGACTAAATGTTGACCTCTTTAAGTATGAATTGTTGTTAGACGGGCTTTTTTTTTTAAGAGGAAAATTTGCTGCATGTGTCTTTAGTGTCTGAAAAAAAGTATAGCAGACACTGCGTTCGTGAGCAGGGATCGCCCTCGCAAACCATGATCACCGGGCTCAGTGATGCCATGGGTGACACTCGGCGGGAACTGCCGGAGCCTCTAGGACTCTTCCCAGGGAGCCATTGAGTAGCCCCACTGCGCCCTGTTTCTGGAGTTTTTTGTACTTTTACTTATTTATTTTTTAATTATTTTGCTGTCAGCTGTTCTGTGACATCCAACTGAGTTGCGTCAGTCTGCCTGCTTCTGGCAGTTCCTTTTTTTCTAATTTGCTGCTTCTGATCTACCATGAATTAAGAAAGGCAAATGCCAGGACTCTTCTGAGTTGTTTGCAGAATAAGAGTAGCTAGGCTACAGTGAGAGCTTGAAGAACTCTCCTGTGAGTGGGGTCACATTACAACTTTCATGGACCCCTTCCTTCATAAAAAAATATGAAAAATTTACAAAATACATCACTATCATATTAAAATTGTTTATTTGACCTAAAATATCTTTTTTTTCTTCTGATTTTAAATGAAAGTAAAACATTTTCATGAGCCCCAAAAGTTATACGGGCCCTTAGCCCTGGGCCCCCTGAGCCTGACGGATAAGGGGTGAAGTCACTTGAGCAGCCTCGCTTTGTTTTGTTCTTTGTTAAGTCCTGAAAGCTAGAGGCTTTTTTGCTTATTTCTTGGTTTTTGGCTGTGTTCTGGATAGTTGAAATTGTCTAGAGAATTGGCCTCCAGAGACGTGCCGTGTCCCTACTGTGTACAGGGATTGGGTCTGAAGGAATAAACTGAGCTGTGTAGGGTTGACAAGGGCAGAATGTCACGAGAAGACAAGTATTCAAATATCTTGAACATAAGAGATAATTGTATACTGATAGAAGACTCTGGAAAGCATTTCAATAAAGAGGAATTTTATGGAATTTTTAAAAATTTAGTTACAGGAATTAGGAAAAGGGAGAAAATTGACTTGATTGGAGGGCACAGGAGTAGGTCCATCAAGCTAAAAGCTGAGAGAGGAAAATGTACTTTGGAGGAAGGGTCTAGATGATCTTTAAGAAGTGTTCTGAGTGTAAAATCTTATGATTCAGTGGGGTTTTTTCATTAATTTGTGGTAGAATGTTCCCTAACGTCATGAAGTGAGCTGCTTTTGACTAACATAATAATTTAAAGTTATTTGTGATTAAGTTTCTCATTTCCTATCCAGACTGCATCACAAACTCCCCCCTCCTGGTCCTCTGGCCTGCTTGCAGCACCTTGAGGATGGCAACAAAGAGAGCAGACTAAGAATTTGCTTCAGGGTAAAACTTAATGGAGAGGTTAAGTGTAGTTGTCTGCCTAGTTGTAGCATGATTTATTTGAAACATCCTTCCTTTGGTATTCAGCTGAAACATTTAACTGCGAAAAAGAAAAAGTTACAGACGTTTGAGCATGAGAAATCAGAAATGCATTCACGACATGCAAAGAGCCCCATTTCTCTCCTTTCGCCTCTCACACTCCTAGTTATTCTTAACGGTAGTCAACAGTTTCTGTTGGTTTGGGAAACCAGCAGTCCTAGGAGATACTTAATAATGCTTTTTGTCTCACTAGCTTAAAATAATGGCTTTTAATGAATCTTATCTTTCCTGTGCTAGAGAATTCTGTATTATTCAGTCAACAGTGACCAGTTAATTAACTAAAAGAAGGAGATAGGTCATGACAGCCTTTGTCATTTACTTATATTGTAAATGAAGCATACATTCTATTCATTCTAGATTATTTTCTTTAAAACTTGTCACTCTCTGGGAGGTGCGAGGGTAGTTCAATGGTAGAATTCTCACCTGCCATGTAGGAGACCTGGGTTCGAAATCCAGTCCATGCACTTCCCCAAAAATCAAACAAACAAAAATTGAACAAATGGTGCTACAATAATGGGATACTCACGTGGAAAAATAATGAAATGTGACCCCACCATACAACATACAAAAAAAAAACAAACACAAAACAAACTTGTCACCATCATGACATCCAACACTTGGGGCTCAGAGATATGACCCTCCAAAATGGTCACATCTCTGATAGTCATTTTTCTGTTGAACACTTGGTGTAATTGGTGCATTTTTCTAGTGCCAAAGAAGAAGGAGTGCTCTGCTACCCTTGAAAACTACCCTGGAATTGTTTTCATTAATTCAGTACATGTATTAACTTCTCACTGTGTATAAGACACTGTGCTCTCCCTGGATAGTTCCCTCATGAGGGAAGAGCAACAGTAGATACAGCAAGTGAAATAAATGGTGTGTTAAAAGGTGAGCCATACTGTGAGGGGAAAAGATCAGGATAAAGGGAGTAAAGAGCTGGGGTACGTTGGGGAGAGGGATTGCAGTTTTATTGGGGAGGTGTGGGGGGCTTGAGTAGGCCTTGTACAAAAAGTGGCATTCAAGAAAATCCTTGAGTGTGGGGAAAGAACCATGAGGCTGTATAAGGGAAGTGCATTCTGGGCAAAGGGAACATAAGCAGGTCTTCTTTGTGCCAAGCCTGCTGTGCTAAGTGCTGCAAGGACAGACATGAATAAAACATGGTTCCTACTCTCAGGGAGTTGACAGGTTAGAAACAAGATTCAGATTTGCAAATAAATGCAGTGATAAAGTTGTACAACTGTACTATGGAAGGCAGAGATTTTTTTTAAAGGTCCTTGTTATTGAATAATATAAGCAAAATAAAAAAATAGGAGAAATTATTCCCATTTCAAAAATGAAGCTGGGTAATTGATGGAGTCAGGTACCCTCTACCGGGAAAGCTGTTTCTCACTCTCTGGCATTGTACTGCGTGTCCTTCAGAAGACGTGGCCTTTAGCTCACCCCCCTGCCATAGCTCCTTCTGAGGGGTGTGTGATCGTTAGCTTCAGGCCTCCTCTGGACCTTACCACAGCCCTGGTTAAGTTAAAAATTGGAGCTCTCACCTCTCGTCTTCCCTGACCCAAAGTGAATCGTGGCCCTCTGGGAAAATGCGTTTTCTCTGTATCATTTGCTGCCAGTTCCCTCTGCTGCTGTTGGAAAGAGAGGAATTCTCAGGCCCCCACTGCTCACCTACCTGACCTAATGTTACTGATTTCTGACATCCTACGCAGAGGGCGATTTTTCAGGTTCCTCTCAAGACCATCTGTTCAAGCTCTCACTTCCTTTCATTCTCGCCTCCTCTGACAGTGATGGCAAAGATTCCCCACCCCACATGCTTTATTCTCACTGGTAGGTAGGAGTTTTTACCCCATTTTTATGGTTGAGGAGACTGCTAAGAAAAGTAATTTACCCAGAATCACTCAGCCACAGATGATGGTGCCTGTCCATCAGGGACCTCACCTCTCCCTTCTCCGCTTTCTGCCAGCCCCGGGCTTACATTGAAAGGGACATCTTGCGTGTGAGGTGTTGGTTAAAGGGTGCGGCAGCCTGCCTGGGGATGCTGCCTCCGAGCCAACACGTTGTTGGGGCAGCACCTCCCTCCAAGGCCCACCTGCTTTGGTTTACTGTTGCATTTACATTACATCCCCATCCTTAGTTTATCATCCTGAGTCTTCCTTTGATTGGTTGCCCACTCCGTATCTCTCCAAAAAGCCTTCATTTTTCAGCCCTTAGTGGTCTGGGCTCAGCTGCTACCAGCCCCCACCCCCACCCCCACCTACAAGTTAGTAGTGTTAGAGACCCATCCCTTCTCCTCAAGGACCTTGCAAGTGTCTCTACAGTACTCTAGGAGTCTTCCTAGATAACCCCACTCCAACGAAATTGTCCCCGTACACTGTGTCCCCTCAGCCATTATTAATCTGTATTCACTGATATGTTACTTGGTGGTGGTTCCTGTCTTTTTTTTTTTTTTCTTTTCCCAGCTAAATTGTAATCATTTCGAAGGTACAAACCAAATCTTATCATTCTGTACGTACCTGAACAGAGTAAATTGTTGTTAATGGTCTGATTGACTATAATCTGTTTTTATCTTTTAGCTACCAGGTTCATAAATTCTTAATATTCTGAATTTTTTTCTCTCTCTACAAAAAAACTCAAATTCTTACATTCAGAAAGTAAATTTTAAGGCATCCAACACACAGCACTTTTGAGGTACACTTTTAAACTCACATCTTAATCCATACCAGGTTTTCAAATTGTTCACAGTTAATTCTTCTCATCAAGAGTATATAACACTTGCTCAGCATTGAATGATATGGAAAGAATGGCCTTTCTTTGCTACATAAGGGACTTTACTTTTATTCACCAGTTGAAATCAGCCCTTCCAATTCACTGCAGTATTATATCAATGGCATTTTTATTTAGAAAGAAAAAAGCTTTCTTCCACATGAACTTTTGTTACAAATCAGTTTATTGGGGCCTGTCAATGGGTAGGACCTATGAAAGAGTGTGGATTATCTGGTTAGTTCTTTGTGTGGCAAAAGGCTTAGATACTGCTTAGTACTTTACTCATTCTTCATCATGTAAAGAAGTGTTTTTTTAAAGGATCAACACCTGACTGAGCCCTGCCTTTTTCATGGTAATGTTTTCACCTGAGTTGCTTCTTTTGGTACAAAGAATTAGTTAGCTAATACTTATTTAACCTCGGAACAATGTTTATCATAATCCGATTGGCAGAGCGTCGTTTTAATTAGGCCTTTTCTTTACAGCATCAGGACTAGAAAATCTCAGAAGTGAGTATGTTGGGAGCAATTTTTCCCCAAATAACGTTTTCATTCTACTTTTTTCCTTACCATCAAGGGGCATGTTTAGGCACTGTGAACTTAAGAATCGTGGCCACTCATTACCAAGGTGGATTTCCCTTCGTGGGTTGCACTTACCTGTATTTTTAGAGCCGGCATCCCCATTTTATACTGCTGACAGCTATCCTCCCCGCCCCCCATGTCATCCAGTGTGATTTATTACACTCAGACCTGTTTTTTTGGTGATAAAGCTTCCTCACGAGAATTACCACTAATTAATATACAAAATGACCCAGCACAATTTAATTATTTGGTAATGTTTTTCAGTGTTTTCTTAAAGATGGTGTTTTACAAGTCAAGGCCTGAACTTGCCTGGGTCACGACCTCTTTGCAGTGTTTGCAGTCTTGTTAAACAAGAAGAAAAGCAAAACAGAAATTAGCGTCTCCATTATAAGTTGCTCTGCATTTCCCAATCTTTCAACACTGGAGAGCATAGTCACTGCTCATGTAAGAGAAGGTTGCACTAGGAAAATGGCAATGATTTAAAAGTTCAGCTTTTTGGCATGAGTTAGAAAAGTGCCTTCCTCGGGGTTGTTCCTCTGGGGCCAAAGTTATCCTCCATGAGAGAGGAGCAAGAGGAAGAGTTTGAGTCAAGGGCTTGTGGCCTGTTAAAAACCTGAGCGAAAGGAGAAGCAGCAGTTACATTTCACTGCAGCGCAGACATGCCAGCCTAGCCTGGGCAGCCTTTGGTATCTAGCAGCCTTCCAGGGGTATATTCCTAAATCTGCCACTAGAATTTGGTGTTGAAAATACTTTGAGTGTGAAAGCACCACTTTTTTGTTACAGAAGTTTGTACGTCTTAGCATGTTTGTAATTACCCCAGTGCCCCGTGTTTATTTTCCATTTGTTGTTGTCATTTGCTTTGGAGTGTATATATCCCTGCTCCTTCTGACTTAGAGTGTCCTTCCCCTCCATGTTCCTCATCAGCCTACTCATTCTTTGAGTCTCAACTTAGGTGTTCCCTAAGACTCCTCCAGAGGCTATTCTTATAAAGATAAAACCCTTTTTAGTTTATGGCGTATTGGAGAGGCTGGAGGGAAGTACCTGAAACTGCTGAGCTGTGTTCCAGCAGCCTTAATTCTTGAAGATGATTGTATAATGATAGAGCTTTTACAACGTGACTGTGTGATTGTGAAAACCTTGTGTCTCATGCTCCTTTTAACTAGAGTATGGACAGATAAGTAAAAAATATGGATAAAAAACAAGCAAATAATAGGGGGAACAAACATTAAAATAAATTGGGTAGAAGAAAATACGAGTGGTCAATGAGGGGTATGGTATGTATGAGTTTTTCCTTTTTTTACTTCTTTTTCTGGAGTGATGCAAAGGATCATGGCGATGAATACACAACTGTGTGATAACATTGTGAGCCATTGATTGTACACCATGTATGGAATGTTTGTACATTAAGAATGGATTGATCTGGAGAGGTGCATACTACAAATAGGATTAAGTTTTGAAAGTCTCTAAGTTGAATGGTGAAGTGCCCAGACCCCTGTCCCCAGAGGCTCCCAGCACACACACTGGCACTGTGTGTGTGTGTGCGTGTGTGTATGTGTGTGTGTATATATATTATATATATATATATATATAAAATCCTCAGGAAGAAAATTGGATCATTCTTCTCTGGGAAAATGAGCCCCCCCCCACCCTTCCCCCACAGCAGTCAGGTAAGTCTCTCCTGATCCTATAGTGAAGCCCTCAGACGTAGAGCATCTAGGCATTAGTTTAATGGTGAAATATAAATAGTCAGCCAGAGATTACCAAAAGCTTGTGGAAAACCTCCAGTAAATAAATAGGAAACAAGGAACTCAGAGATAACTGAGCAAGGAACAGGAGAAATGTTTTTAAAAAATCCATAATATTCACAGAAATCTAAAAATAAGATATTGTGTCCATGAAATATAACAGATGAAATGAAAAAAGGACATTCAGAGAATAAGAAAGACCTTTTAGAAATAAAAATTGTTATGGAAATACAATTACTATAAAGATTGGAAGATAAAGTTGATGGTAACCCAAAAAATATTAGAAAGAGGAAAAAACAAGAAGAAAAAAATAAGAAAATTAAAAGATTAGTCTTGGAGAACCAGACTTTCTTCCAGAAAGAAAACAGAAAATGAAACTATCAAGCATAAGATAAAGGGTGGAATGGCATTTCCAGACATGCAGGGTCATTAAATTATCTCCCATGTGCGCTTTCTCAGGAAGCTTTTGGAGGGTATGCACCAGGGAAAAGAGGAGACAAATGAAGTAAAAGGAACGCCGGGACACCGGGGATCTGACAGATGAGAGAACGGGTTCTAGAGCGACAGCTGTGCAGCAGGCCTAGAGAGCAAACAGTTCAGACTGATCCATGGGGACACAGGAGAGGAATATCTTCAAGAAAAAAATACCGACTTTCAAATTCCTCATGTGCTGGAATGTATTGAAAGGATTCATGGTTGTGTTCACTTAGGGAGGGATTTAAGTTAGGTACCTGGTAAACTAAGCAAAGGGGGGGACAAGGTACTTAACTCTAGTAAAAACAAACCGCTGCCCAAGAAAGGAAATGTAATAGTACACTACATGGCTTAGCTGTAAATCATGTTTACACAGTCAAAATAAAGTAAATACTGAGTATAGATTTAACCCAAAACTGTGAAACAAATAAATTGAAAGGATGAGGAAAGGAGCATATGGTGCTTGTGGGAATGGTGCAAGATTAATAATAAAATCCAATCTTCCATAATAGAGAGTCAATTGTAAAAATTCTAAAAAGAGTACATAGTATAACTGTTATTTAATGATAAGGAAATAAATACAAAAAGAAAAGCAGCAAGTGTTGAAAATGGTTTCCTCTGGGAAGAGGGAATCAGAATGGTGACGTAAGCCTGGTATAGTTTTTAAATTTTTTATATATTTTTGGGCTTAAAAAAAAATTTTTAAATGAGATCATTTTACAAAGCACCTAACACTGTCCCTTTCAGTTAAGTGTTTCATAAATGTAAACTATGATTCTTATCCTACTCCTAAAAAGCTTAACAAAACTTTGCTCAGTAAGTGATACAAAGACTCTCCATTATTTATTTTTTTTCCCAATTCCCACCATATATAAACCATGTTGTCTGTGAGAAATGAATTATAGGCAATTCATTTTTCCATTTGGTTTATCTTCCTAATTTACTAATCCATTGTTTTACTGATGTGAATCTTGAAGGAGTTGTTCAAATGTTGCCACTTCTGAATCATGCTCTTGGAACCCTTTTTCAGAGTTTTATGAGGAAAATTCTGATTTTTAAGATTTTGTTTTGCCTTATCGTTTGCATTTTTGCAGTTAAATAGATGGCTTTTGCACATTGTGGTGAAGCTTACTCCAGTTTTTAAGTTAGCCTTCTTCTGTACATTTTAACACATTTTCTCCTTATGATCAGGGCCGCAAGCTGCTTATCATCGGGACCACTAGCCGCAAAGATGTCCTTCAGGAGATGGAAATGCTTAATGCTTTCAGCACCACCATCCACGTACCCAACATCGCCACGGGAGAGCAGCTGTTGGAGGCTTTGGAGGTAAAAGGAGTCACTGAAGAGCACACTGTTTCTATGAAAGAAGTTAATGAGGCTGGAATTAAAGCTAGGGGTGCCACAAGGGTTGCACCTGGTATTTGGTTTCTAGGTTAACCTAGAACAAGGGACCTGAGATATTACCTCTAGTTGTTTTCAGGAATGAGAGGGAAAAGAGATGAATATAAGAGATGAATATAAGTGACAGTGAATATTTCCCATTCCTGGATGCAGACAGCACAGAAACTGTCAAGAATGAATAAATTCAGGGCTCAGCATGAGTAATGCATATAGATTACGTGGAGCAGAAACTTGGATTGGAAACAGGGGATAAGGTCATTAATCACTATATAGAAAAATCAGCCATTCTTAGTGGCTTCCAGCACATTTCCCATCTTTTAATGAATTAGAATGATTAAAACTTTATCATAAAAGCTCCAGAAGTTAAAGGAACTTCTTTATTAATAAGTTTGTAGTGTAAGTTAATTTTCCCAAGGATATATCCTACACTCAACGTTTGATTAATATCAGTGTACACAAATCACTTGGTGAGACCTGTTAGAAAATATTATCCAGCGAGTTGTTCAGCAGTGGTAGAGTCAGTAAGGCTTCTTAAGATCCCAGACCCATAGGATTGGGGTGTATACCCAACAAAATAGAAATTGTCCATATGATAGCTGTCCCAGGTTATCTGAGCAGCTTTTGTGCTAGGGTTTTATGCAAGCTTTTGTGAAGGGATAAAAATTAAAATTGTCTGCTTTAACACAAAGAGATTGTTACTGGAAAGGAATGTTAAACATTTTAACTGAAATTTATTACGGATTCGAGCTAAATTTTTTTCCAGCAAATGCATCTGTAAGTTATAATAGAGGTCCCAAGGAAAATGGGATTTAGGATTATAGGAAGGTCAGGTTAGATTTTAAAATGCAAGAGAATCCTATGAGCTTGATCCGCTTGGGTAGAATCACTGTTCTTTTTGAGGGTAAGTGTGAAAAGTGCCCAGTACTGATGATGCACTTACTGGGAAAGCACTTCCATTGTCGTTGATGTTTCTGTAGCTTTTGGGTAACTTCAAGGACAAGGAGCGCACCACGATCGCACAGCAAGTTAAAGGGAAGAAAGTCTGGATAGGAATCAAGAAGTTGCTGATGTTGATCGAGATGTCCCTGCAGGTAAGATGCTTCTTCCCCGGGAGACTCAGAGAAAGGAGCTTCCTGATATCCCAAGAGGTTTTATTATTTCCTGTTGCTAAGGTTTTAATTAATTTAAATGATAATTATCCCTGAACTCAGGTTGATATTTGTATCAGGGCTCAGCATGATACACATGATAACCTCACAATGAGTGAGGTTAATTTAATTAGCTGCTTCTGAGGTCAAACGATGACTTGCTGGTCCTTTTCTTTCCCACTCTTTAAAATTCAAAATTAGAAAAAAATTACAAAGTTGTTTTAATTAAGGAAGTCACTCTGTCTTAGAACTGTAAAGGATTTCAAAGAGGATTTTCTCAACTGCCCCTCATTTTAATTTTTTTTTTTAATTTGCATATGGGCAGGAGGCACCAGGGATCGAACTCCAGACCTCCAGCACGGCAGGTCGGAGCTCTGCCTGCTGAGCCACGGCAGCGGCCCTGCCCCTCATTTTAGAGATGCGTGTACTGAGTGTCCCACAAGTTGTCAAAGACTTGTCCAAGGTCACCTGGCCAGTTAGTTATGGGACATTAATGTAGTTCAGAGGTTGGTGTGCTACTGTCCATACACCAAGAGGAGCCTGGGAGACTGTCTTAAGGGACACATTAACTGAGTTATGTAGACTAGATTTAGGCCCTCTATATTTTCCCCTGGCTAGGCTTCTAGAAATTTCATGCTAACTGCTGTAGGGTTGAAGCATTCAGGATCCCGTAGATACCTGAGACCCAGGCTGCTGCCAGGGCAAAGACAGATGGGACTTCTCTGGACTCCCTCACATCTATGGGCAGCATACCTGTAGTAGTTAGGTTCAGGTGTCAGCTTGGCCAGGTGATGATGCCCCATTTGTTCTGTTTCTGTGGATATAAATCATCAGTGTGTGAAATTCATCTATGGCTGATTACATTTGTGGTAGGCTAAGGAGAGTGCCTTCCACAATGAGTGAGGTTAATTTAATTAGCTGGAGGCTTGAAAAATAGAGATTGGAAGAGAGCTCAGCAGCTGAGCATACCTCATCAGTGCTTGCAGCTCAGCCCAGATGTTTGGAGATGCAGAAAGGAATCACCTGGGGAAAGCTGCTGGGACCCAGAAACCAGGAGAGAAGGCCAGCAGATGTCACCAGGTGCCTCCCACGTGATAGAGAAACTCAGATGAATGCTAGCTGCCTTTCCTCTGAAGAACTATAAATATTTAACTAAATAAATCCCCTTATTAAAAGCCAGTCCATCTCTTGTGCATTCTGGCAGCTTTAGCAAGCTAAAACAGTTCTTTTTGGAATTCCACCCCTCTGTGTGCCCGTCCTGTGTCTTCTCATCCTTTTCTAAAATAATAATTAATGAATGTGTCTCTACCAAGCTGTATGAATTCAGGGATCTTGGCTCTCACTCATTATTGAATCTACAAACTACAAACTCTGGAATAGAGCTGGGCACACAGTAGGATGGTTGGTAAACTTGTTGAATGAATGAATGAACTCATCCCAGGTGCTATGTGGATGAACTGGCTACATTCTAGGCATCATATCACTTCTTGGTCCTGCCGTATGATCCACGTAAGCAGTGGGTGGCAGAGATGAAGTTAAGTTTCACAGATGCATCTGAAATAGGCTCTATTGGGAACCTGAAATAATGCTTTTCACACTTTACTGGTAAATTTTTTTTTTCAAATAAAATTTTTGTAGCTTTCAGAAATCTAAAGTTTAATCTACCGAACTTTAAGCTTGACTATTTTTAAACCAGTTTATTTTACAGTATGAGCAGTAAATTAAAATTACAGACTAATCACTTTGCTTAAGATTATTCCTGGTTTATGTACATCTACAGGTGTATTGGCTCTTTCCTTGAAAGAAGATTAATCTGTCAGTCAGCTCAATCCTTCATATTTTTAGTCTTAGCACAATGTTTTTTTTTCCAATAATTGCACAGAAGAAACTATGTGGGTGTTGTCCCCCAAGCCCCCATCCCTTCCTCTTCCTTTGATGCCTCCACGTCAGTAATCACATTAATGCCCCGCATGGACTGTGGATAGAAAGGAGGAGTGTGGCTCTCAGGTCTCATCTTCAGCGACTGACACTTCACAGGCCTCCGAGTTTGAACCCCTTCCTGTCAGATGGATTTCGTGCAGCCGAGTGAACGCTCTTCAGATCTGCCTGAGAGAGACGGAGCCTGGGCGAAGAGGCATGGAGCGGAGCACGATATGTCACGTTACCTCTCTGCTCACTCTCCACGAGTCTGTTAAAACTTGCACGGGGCCGAGGATCTGCTCTGACTGGATGTCACCTGAGGGAATAAAGTCATTTATCTAGACTCCTTTTTTCCTCCCTTTCTCTTGACTTTTAATTCCATAGCTACAGGCAAGTCAGTAAGTCGTTGCTCACACATATTAAATATATTTAATGGGCAAAGACCTGCAAGTACTGACTACAACAGAGCTGCAGCCAATTCCTTTTTTTTTTTTTTTTTTTTTAAGAACTTGACAATTGATTCATATGTAATTCTATTCCCCAAGAGAAAAAATGTTTCTTTTGTTAGGTAGTCACACATTTTCTTAGTCCTTTGTAGTCTGACCTCTTAACTTTGATACATTTGAAACTTCTGTTCAGTGTTTTTCTGAGCTAGAAGAATAATCTTAAAAAAAGAGAGAGAGAGAGAGAGGTTGGAGGGGGAACCCAATTGCACATCCACCCACAGCTGCACCGAGTATCTGAAAGCTGTTCCTGCGGGGCAGGGAGTTCCCTCTTGGAAAAGACTCCTGTCCTGGAACGTTTTTTAAAAGTTAGGTGTGTTTCTTACAATAAAAATTCATCTTAAGGAATTAAAGACATTTTTTAATAGTTGTTTTCTAGAGAACCTCACTTCTCCAGTGGACCAAAGAAAATAAAATGTATTCGACAAATTAATGTAAATTCGAATATAACTGAAATTAATAATAGTGACCTGACCCTAGGACCTGAGTCATACCCCCCCCCAAATACACACACATACATGGTCTTTCTTAGACTTATGACAGTGTTCTCAGCTACAGGGGGAGACACAGCTTATGCATAGATCCCGTCTGAGTACTCAGCTCCACTCATCGTTTTTTTGTTTCAACCCAATTGTTTTCATGAATTGCAAAGAAGAAACCAATGAAGAATAGAGACTAAGAGAAAAGCTACATTGTGGATCAGTACAGGTTAATAAGCTAATTTTTTAGTGATTTGATCAACCTTGATTTGGTTTCTTCAAGTTTAGTCTTGCTTTTATACTTCAGATGAATCTTAAGAACTGGGTGTCACTTGAACCCCAAGAATAGGCACCAGTCTGCTCTCACACTGGTACCTCCCAGGCACCGTGCCTCCTCACCCAGCATAGCTAAGGGGGCCTCAGCTGTGGGCCTGGGAATGACCAACTGGGTTATTTAGAACCGAGAGCACAGCGATTTTCCGTGCTATGAAGTCCCATTCACTTGACTCACGTACTCTCCTTTGTGTACTGAGACACAGTTCAGGTCAAGAGGCAGAAAGCACATTTCTCTGAATCAGCAGAGCACTCATAAGAGTTTTAAGTGTGAAACTGAGCATTTTCTTGGCATGAAGTGCATAGGTATGAGAAAGTACCGCTACCCATTTTGTATATTTCTTCTTCTGTATTTAGATGGATCCTGAATACCGTGTGAGAAAATTCTTGGCCCTCTTAAGAGAAGAAGGAGCGTAAGTAGAAACAACGTGTAAGACTGTCAACCAAATTTGCCACTCTGTGAAATCCCAGTGCTTATATTTTCCGAGAGAGAATTTATAAATTTGAATGAACAGCCTTTCTTAGATAACTTTGTTTGCATTTAAGAGAATTCCTTCACTGTGTTGTAGGTCTGAGAGACCAACAAGGAAGTTGATTGTACTGTTGGTCTGCTCCCCTTGTCCTGCTTCGAAAACTTCCTTGTCACAATGCAAGAAAAAACTCGATGGTACATATTCATTAGAACCTGCTTCTAAACGCATGGACCTGTAACCATTTTCTTTTGTGAATTGCTTATCTGATAGCAAATGCATAGTGAAAAAATGTAGAAAAACCATTGAGAAGCTATTACTGATTTTGTGATGAATGGCTTTAGGCAGACCCTCATTTATTTGAGCATGTGTGTTTTGGGTGTTTCTTTTGCAGTAGCCCCCTTGACTTCGATTGAAAATGGACTATTTGCAACACACAGTGACCAAAGGAAGGGACCAAGGTGAAGATGGCATGGGCTCTTAACTCATCTTATTCAAGATACTGGACTAAGTGAAATGTTCTCTGCCTTCAACACATACTTGCTCTGCATGTTTAGTGCAATAAAACTCCCTTCCTTATGCTTATTGAGATACCTAGTGTTTTGTGGAAGGTACGGATTTGCTTTAGGATGCTGTGCTTTCCTTTCCATGCAAGCTAACATGATTCCTTCTTACTCAGTTTTCAAGGGTGGGAGATGTACTGTATTTGTGAACACTAATCATTTCAAGCCCCTACACCATCACCCGAAAACTCTCAATAAGTGTAATAACTATTGCAAGACAACACTTAGACTTTTAGAAGAAAGAACTTTCTATATGTGAACCAGAGACACTGAGTAGAGTTCTGAGTTCAAGAGACTATTTTACATCCTCTCTATGCCTACACTAAAGGTAATTGGGCATTTGGCTAAAGGTTCCCCCAGAAAACTAGCTATTCTTTGTTGAAAGAAGCAGGGCTTTGCATTTCTAAGATGCTCTTCTTCAGAGATATTTCCAAGTTGCAATCAGAAGATTTTTCTTAATAGAAAGTCAGATTATGACTGTGTTGGCTGTGACATCCCC
Source organism: Myrmecophaga tridactyla (assembly GCA_004026745.1). NCBI lineage: Eukaryota > Metazoa > Chordata > Mammalia > Pilosa > Myrmecophagidae > Myrmecophaga > Myrmecophaga tridactyla. The sequence goes on along the minus strand of PVIY010016804.1, from coordinate 13,798 downwards.
TTAATACAATTAATTTGCTCTGTGGTAGCAGAATGTTCATCGTTATCACTTGGTAGATGTTAAAACTTGTGAACGATATATATGGAAAAATGTACACCCCTAAACAGAAAAAAGTTATTAAGATTATTTACAAACCTCTCGGCATTAGTGTCCATCTCTAAATGGGTCAATTCCTTAGTATATTAAGGGCTTATTAGCACTACCATTTTTCTTTCCCTCTTAAGCTTAATTACTTACTTAGAATTTATCCTTCCTTTATTTTAAATTATCTGTACAATGCAGTATCAAAGTAAAATACTATTCTACAGAAAAATAAACCACTTTCCTGCCCTTTCCCCCGGCCCTTCCAATACATTTAGCACATTTCCTTTACCCTCTATGTGCTTCTTCCAAAGGGAGGAAGAACTCATTGAGTCCTTTTGAAGCTGGTCTTTCACATAACTGAGTTAGAAGGAATTTAATTAGACTGTCACATTTGGTGATAAGACATAGAGCATGCCACTTTCTACACGCTGCTGCTGAACATGCAAGGAAACCAGAAGCCATCTGAAGGTGCTTAGTGCCAGTAAGGCTTGTGACCACAGGGACACTCGGACATGGTCCTGTCATCTGTCCTCACGGTAGAAGGCAAATCATCTCCAAAGCTTGCTGTCTGTATTCTTTTGGTAGAGACTTGCACATCATACCTACTTTGTTTTGGATTGTAACCCCTAGCTTATTTTGTGACTTTTTAAAAAAGTAGTTTGTATTGTGAAATTCTGTGTTTGCTGGTGGCCAGTATCTGGATTCCCTTATCTGTTTAAGATTTTGTCTCTTCTCATGAGAGCAGCACACAATGTATTAACTTATGTCTCTTATTAAATGAGATTAATATTGTGTTTTGTCCAAAACTATATTGAAAAATATAAATATTATATTGTTTAATGCAAATGAAGGAATGCAATAAACAGTACCTATACTTGAAAATGTTCTGTAGACCAGTATGTTGTATAAATCAACATTTAAAACTGATAAGAACGTGTGGGGAAGAGGGGGGCTCAGAATGGCACCCCTTCTTGTTTTTGTTACAACTAGCATAAGTGACAGATGATTTCCATTTAAAATCTCGTAATTATTTAAAAAGTGGAGTAGTTTAAAAGAAAAAAATCAGTAGCGTATTTTAAAAAGTTAAGGCACATGAACGACCGTTTCTACTTCTTTTATTTTAACTTACTAAAAAAAATTATACCAAAGCCATAATGTGTTTAGTAATACAATCAGAAAGGGAAACTTTCTCAATTAGAATGACTCTTTCCTGTGAAATGTATAACCCAAGGGGACTCGACCACTCTCAGAGAGGATTTCTTCCCGTGGTTGGTTTTGGTATCCTTCATAGTTTTTACATTTTTTTGACTATCAGATCTCTTAGCTACCCTCTGACCCCTAAGAGTTGGCTCAGAATGAGGCATCCTGAACAATCAGCGAGCCTGTCTGGGGCACAGGTCAACTGCAAGGCTTTCTGCCAGCAGGGCCTGCTCCCCAGGAGCTGTGCACGCCCCCTGGGGTGAGGACCCAGAGGCCAGCCTGGTCCCACGTTGCCTTGAGTAGGTGGGTTCTCAGAGTTATGCCAGTACTTCCCAAAGCAGATGCTGAGAGGGTGGGCAGCAGGGTTTAGGCTATTACAGGTCAGCCTGATGATAAAGCAAGGAAACTCCCACACAGCAGCTTCATTAGCTGCCACCTTAGATTTCTTCATCTGTGGGTGAACTATTAACATGTATTTTTTGTGATAAGATGTATTTAAAACTTCAGAGGGGGAGGTTTATTGTCCCTTTACTAAATGTGTACATCTTCACTGAGACAGTTTTGTTTTGTTTTTTTTAATGTAACAGAAAAACAGTGGTTAAAATCTGAAATGTGTTTGGCTTTAAGGCTATCTTTTTCATATCCCAAAAACTACAGTGGACAGCCCCCCTTTAAGTTTTGGCAACAAATCACAAAGTCATGGATTAGATTCAAGTGTGTATAGTAATCATAATAACCAAACAGACTTGTGGGAAACAGACTTGTTGAAACATTTGAGTCAGCTGTAAACCACCCCAACCCAAACACAGAAGGGAAAGCAGTATTTCAATTTTGTTGCCTGGCGACTTGGTCCATGAGTCTCTTCAAAGAAACGACTGGAAAAGGTGTGTGTGAGACAGCTCAAAAAAGCGTGTACATTTCAGAAGTTATTGCAAAATGATCTAAAGTTTCTCATCAGCTGACAAGCAGTGCTGGGATTGGGTCCGGAGGAGTGAGCCCTTTGAGGCTGTGTGTTTCATAGCCACTGTGGCATTAAGTGCCTCTGATTAGCAAGAGTCCCAAGTAGATGAAGACAGAATTTGCAAAAAGGACTTATGTTGGCAAATTTCCCAGCACAGTCTCCACACAGCTAACTTTTTGAATCACTATTTTGGGAATCTTACCCTTAATGGTAAGATAATTCTTTGCCTCTTAGAAAGTTCTCCTTTAAGCTAGAAGAAACAGTGACAGCATAGCAGCCATGGTTTTGCTAAATTAACTTCATTTGTGTGTACAGATGAGCCACGCATCTTAGTACATTGCCACATCCCAGGACCAGCATGAGCTGCGCCTTTAGATCCACCTAGAACAATTTCACCATCTGTCCCCCCTTGTTTTTCTCTGCTTTTTCCTTCTTCCCTTTACCTTTCTTTGCGCCTCATCCTTGAACTCTCTCACACCTTTTCTTCTTCTCCCTTCTTCATAAAATGATACCTTGAAATATACCTTCCCATATTGTCTCTCTTCTTTCTTTTGCATTTTTAAAATTCTCTCTTGTTTTTAGATATGTATGAGTATTTTTCCTTGTGGCAAAGGTAAATAAATGTTCAGGCACTGCTGTAAGCCATTCTCTTCATTCATAGAAATGATTATAAATGGCCTTGGTCAGTATGAATAGGGACCGTTTAAAATATTTGGCAATCTTATAGGTTTAAAGAAAAAAAAGTACCCAGCATGCTGGGATAGATGAGTATTAGCTTTATGTAAAAGTGAAATACAAACATAACTAGCACTGAGAGATGTGGAGGAGGGCTGTATACTTTACATGTCCAATTCCACACAACTAGAACCGTAACAGTTTTTGTGGTTTAAGCTTTTCAGGGGCTAAACAAAGACACATTATGGACAAAATACAGTTCATGAGCTTGTTGTGGCCATTCCCAATCTGTGGTTCTAAGTTTGAATGGAGCACAAGAGACACAGCTTTATTTTTCAGTTCTTGCTGGTTTTTTATATGAAGTCAGGTGAGGAAGATTTGTCCCTAATAGAGGTTGATCAGGAAAAGAAAAAGGAGCCAAAACGTTTTATCTGTTCTCAGAGACAGTGTACGATAGAAACTGAAGGTGACATTTTATAGATAGGTCTGAAGACTAAAAGATTGTTCTCATAAAATTGAATTAGGGCATCTCATTGAGCTTCAGGCGAGTCCTTCTGAAGCAGCGGGAGAGAATGCCTTTACCTAAAGCATGCCCACTCAAAGGTCCTTGCTGTCCAAACCAGTCCAGAACTTGGGATAGGACTTGTTCCAGAGAATCCAGAGCCCAGGGCACACCGTTTCTCCTTCCCTAACCAACCTACCCCTTCCAGAGCATCGCTGTCACAGGGCAGCCACCTGGGAGAGACCATTTCCAGTCAACTTTCACTTTCAATAGGGGAAATCTAATTTCCCAACAAGTGGGCTTGAAAACATTGTGGTGAGGGAGTGATTAAGCCAGCGGCCAACCCCGCAGTCTGCTGGCCTCAACTGCATGTTTTAGGAGTGTTTGTGACAATTTGTGCACCGGAAGTGCTGGAGTCTATGAAATGAATTGGTTATTTTTTAAAACTGGGAATTCTTTGTTAGAAATTGTCTTGGAATGAAGTAAGCCCATAAGAACATCCTACTGGCAGATTAGACCTACTGTCCATGGCATTTCAGGTACTCCTACCTAGGGAACAGAGGAAAGGACCTTAATTTGGACAACTAATTAGAGTGAAAGTTGAGGCCAGCCACCACATTCAGAATTGGATATTCTTGAGGCCTGAACATTAATCTGCAGACTCCACACATTGTACAATGTATCCATTTTAAGTTTGTTTACCTTCTCTTTAATGACTTAACAGAAAAAACTGCATGATGAAATATATTTTCTCCAAATATATATATATTTATATAATATATAATCTTAGTTAACTCAAAGGTATATACATTGTATAATAAATAATATTTATAAAAAGAGACTTTTTGAATATAAAATCAAAAAGATCAACAACTTCTACAACTTTTTACAAAACTTTGGATACAGCAGGTTGGTAGGAAATTTCTGTTGGAAACTAATACCTGACTACAGTGAGAATAATTACAATGCACTCAATGTACTATTATTAAATAATTACTTGTCAGCTACTTGAATACTCCCCAGAAACATGACTTTATCACTTTTAATATAGAATACATAGATATGAAAAGACTGTTTTGAAAATTTGCATCCATTCTGCTGAAATAGTCTCACATAAAGCAAGCGTTATCCGGATGACATGGTTTAAAACTTTGCAGTCTAAAGTGGCATTTCAGACTTTCTTATAGGGGGAGTGGGACGTAGATCTTTAGCAGGGCTTGTTGCCAGCAGATGCAGGAGTGCAGGCGTGGCTTACAGATGGTCATCTTGGCAAGCCTGCCTGAGTCAGCAGGAAAATTGCTGACCCAGTATCTTAGGTCAGCGTTAGGTAGACCAAAGAGAGAAGGGAGAAAAGAAGGAAAAAAAAAAAAAAAAAAAACTTTGTTCCTCTCTGTAACCCTGGTGTATCTGTTCTTTCTGATTCTTTGTAAGACAGAGTTGTTGGATTGATTCATATTTTCAAAACCATTCGCCTCTGTTTTACTAGCTTCCTCTAGGACGCTCTGGGCTTATAGACCAGGGTGGATCAAGGAGAACTCAGCTGGGAGATGCTTTACCAGAGGGAGGGAGGGACTGCTTTCTCCCCACCAAACACCTGAGCCTGAACCCTGGCGACAACCTGGAATGATGCGATCTCATAATTCAAGTGAGGGTGGAAGGTTTATGTTAAGGAACTCTGTGTTTACTCACATAGGCCAAAGAAAGAAGAGAATGCAAGAGGGCTTGTTACCCTTATTGGAAAGGAAATGAAGAAATCACTTTTATCCTTCCCATCTACTAGTCACAAAATTGGGATTTCAGGAATACATTACTACTCTCTCATTGACCCTTTAATTTGTCTAATTTTATAACAACTATACTAAGGTGACCTAGAGTTCAACTGCCCTCCCTGCTGCTGCTTTCTTAAGGAAGCCACTGGAGCTGGAGAAGTCTCGCCCCCAAACAAAACCTATGCACAACACCCACCACAAAAAACCTCCTGCATTATGGTGGAAACTGCAGAATAGTAGACAGAGATTTTGAGATCTGACAGTTTTCACAAGATCCTCTTGTGTGGAACAGGATTATAGAGAAAATGAGACTGAAAAGAACCCATGACTGCTATTCAAACAGCCTACCAGGTCACCTAGAACTCCTTGTTCTTCAAAAGTCAAAATCCTATTCTTAACAATTGCCTTGGGCCTCCCTACCACTTTATCCTGGCTAAGCCTTTATCAGAACGTGAAAGTATATCAATTTGAATGGGAGTTGACAGAGAAAAGGAGACTGTAAAAGTTCATCCTACTTAATAACTCCCACCTCACAGTCATCTGGGAATGTCACCATACGGAGCAGTTTGGAAACAGAAACTTGGCTACATTAATGTCTTTACCACCAGGCAGAGAGCTCACATTTGCCCAGCCTGTTCTGTTGGAGTAATTTTTTTTTCATTTTTATTTTCTTTAACATGTGCAAAGATAAGCCTTGGGTCTGTTCCTAGCAGACCCTAGAGAACCAAAAGGAAAGCCCCTTCTTTAAAAACCACACACCATCCAGAGTAGGGTGAGAAACTTAAGATGAGAAAGGAGAGCCTCCCCGCCAGTGGGCAGCTGGGGTCCAGGTGATTTACCACACGTGTCCGGCAACAGTCCGTGTTTCTCGCTGTCAGATGCTGCGGGCTGAGCCCCGGCTCTGGCTCCTGCGTCCCACGGGACTTCGGTGAATCCGTCCAGCCACATACTTCACCCATTCCCAGCAGCCTTTGGGAAAACAAACAGGAGGAATTGGAAACATAACTCCTTTCCCAGAAAGCCCACCCACTGGGGAGCTTCTCAACATTTCTTGTACTTGGAACTGATGGAGAACTCCGATGGCTTTTTCATGCTCTCTCCTGTCCTTTGCGATCTGTCATCAGGGAGGTTCTATGATTTTCAGAAACGGTAAGGGATTTCTAAAGTCCACAGACTGGGATCCAAATCCTACCTCCCCCGCTTTCTAGCTGGGGACCTTGGGCAACAGGAAGCCAGGGAGCAGTAATTATTACCCTTATGTAGGAATTCTTACGATACAGAGATGGGGAGAAACCTGAAGGTCCAATTCCCAAGTTAGAATAGACTCCTGAATTGAGCCAGCACCATGCATGCACTGATGTTTGCATTTTTTGCATTGCACTGGATAGGTTGAGAATGAGCTCACCAAAAAGGAGAAAGTCTTTTTAATTATGACTAATTCCTTCCCATAGGTGCACCAGTGTTCAAAGCATATATTTCATTCATTTTTACATCTATATCTTACAAAAGATTTGCGATACAAAGAGCTTTCATAGGCATTCCCAGTCAACTCTCAGCTTCTCTGAGGAGCAGACAGGGCTAGTATAAGCCTATTTTGCAGAAACTAAGGCTCACAAGGTTCAAGGGACTTGTCCGAGGTCCCACAACAGGTTAATGACAGGACCAGGACTCGGGACCAGCCAGACTATGTGACTTATCCAGAGCCCCTCCTGGCTCATCTGGCTCACAGCATCTGAATAACAAGGAATGAATGTGGTGCTTGTAAGGTAGGAAATCAGTGGTTAGCCCAAGTCCCTGCACAAAAGCTATAAGCAATGGAAAAGATGCTTTATCCAAACACAAAGGACTCCAGGCAGAAATTTTTGCCCTTCCTGTGACACAGAGCTATTTTTACTGGGGCTCCTGACTCTTTCCTCTCCCCCAAGTGCATGGAGGGCAGGCCAGTGCTTCCTGTTCTACAGCTCCCTTCTCTCTTCAGAGGCTCTGTCCCCTGTGCTCCCTGCCAGCTTGTCTCTCAGTTTCCCATCTTCCCCACAAAGTGTCAGTGTGGGTGACAGGATGGGAAGGAGGATGTCTCAAGCTATCTCTGGCCTATGGCTGCAGACCAAGCAGCAAGTAGCTCTGGAGGTCGGCCCTGCTCAGTTGCAGATCTCTGCTGCCTCTCCAGGAGCACTGTGACCATGCGCCAGGCCCTGGGCCCGGGCTTTTCACATGCAGTGAAAGGTCGACCCTGTGGGGGCACGACTCTTAACCCCAGTTCATAATTAGGAAACCAGGGCTCAAGAAAATAGCTCACTTGAAATCGCTCAGCCAGGTGAGTATCAAAAAGGTACTACATTAGGAAACTTTTCACCATTGGTCACAGAATGAGGCCTCCAATCTGCCACAGTCTACTTGGGTACGCTGTCTTGAAGCCACGTGGATATGGCACCTTACATGAGATTGGAAAAAACACCAGTTGGCTATTTCAGAAACGGGGGATAAAAGAGGGCTGATGAAGAGTATTGGTTCTGTTTAAAATCAGTCATAGCGCAGGGGTCAGAAGTCAGGGTTTTCTGAAGACCCCAACAGCCATCCCAGCATTGCCTTCCCCACTTGGTGGATGGCCTATCTCATTGCCCACCCCAGGATGGGTGCTGGACGGAGTGGCAGGATCTGATCTGTGACACACCCTGCTCCCCCACCCCCCAAAAAAGCCACTGATGGCTGGGACTACTGCCACTGGGGCCTTTACAGGACCACTCCCAACATGTGGGGCTCTCTGGAGGCAGAGGGCTGGGCCCTGCCTCAGCCACTAACTCAGTGTTCCCATCTGTGAAGTGGGCAGGCTAGACAAATGGTCCCCTAGACCCCGACCAGTGTTTACATTCAAGCACCCTGATTTCTCTCTGGCCGCCTGTCCAAACCACCGGAGTCCTCGTCCCGCTTGCTAGCAGACACCCTGGTTTGCGTCTGAGCACACGGGCAGAGGAACGTGGCCACTACAGCTCCCAAAGCATGCCGTCCGCTGGGACAAGCCACAATTCACCTTGAACTCTCTCACTCCCTGTCTTCTATCATTCTGAAAAGCAGTGAGTGAAACTGTTCCTTGCATGACGCCTCCATCATGGCATGGCTCTCTGGTGGTATCTATCACACTTTCTAGTAACACTGTATTCGGCCCAGTGTTCACATCTATTAACTCACTTGAGCCTCACAAAAACTCTGCAAAGCCCTCGTTCTGAGATGAGAAAACTGGGGTTCAAGAGGTTGAGTTTTTCGAGGTTAGACAGCTGATCAGTGGTGGAGCTAGAATCCGCCCGCATCATCTTTCCACAACCCACCTTGTTCCTACCCTGAGACAGGCTTGAGCTCAAGCTGTGCCGAGGGGCATCCCAGGTGGGCCAGGCAAGGTGCCCTCAACCACAGCTTTGCCCATGAAGCCGGGCACCTCCCGCCCCTCAGAGAGGCCTTGCCCTTCCCCAGTCCCATGCAGCCCAGGCAGCACGCTTGGGGTGACCACCGCCCACCACAGGCTGCTCAACCCTAACACTGCCCAGGCAGCAGTGAGTCAAGGCAGGCAACCTTCTGCCAAGGAACCAGCACTGTTCCAGGGCTCTTTCTTTCATGCCTCACAAAGGAGACAGTGGAGGAAACAGGTCTATAAAGGATATTTCTTGTCGGACTGCACAATTGGCAGACGGTGGAAGCTGGACCAGGGCTGAGCCCACCAATTCCAAATCCCACGCTCATGCCTTAATACACAAAGCTCAGGTGAGAAAGAAGGAAGAAGGGGCACACAGGCCTTAGAAACGATTCAGCCTGGAGCTTCTAGGACTACCCCACGTCAGTCTTGACCTATCTTGGGGACTCGTGGATCCAACGGCCAGTGCACGGGTGCCTCCCACACAGGCCACCTCCTGGGAAGCTTGGGAACATAATCCACCAGCCTTTGATCCCTTGATTAGTCACCACCTTCACTCTGAACTTGAATCCCTCCCCCTCTCCATTGCCATCCATAAACTCAGTGAGAGTGCTCCCCACTCCACCCAACCTTCAGATCTGTCAGGCCACGGCTGATGCACCGCTTCTCCCCCTCCCCCCATCCCACCCATTTCCCAGAAGTTGCTAGGATTTATGCCTGTGCAAAATTCCCTCTAAATTCAAGGTAGATGCAAAATGACCTTGTCCCAGGACCTTTCAGCCTACTATTTCAAGTATTTTAACCCTTCATTAGATAATAAGAAAACTGAGGCCTAGAAAAGTGATAAAATAGGGACTTAGGGGCAAATCAGGTCTCCAGGCTTCCAACCCCACATTGTCCGTCTTCTAGCTCCACAAATGCTTAATAATGACAGCCAGTGGTGGCGCAAAAACCGTGAACTGGCTTATAATCTATTAATTTGTATAAGAACTGTAATCAATTGCTTGCTGCTTCCTGTATGCCCACTTGATTATCTGTGCTTTGTGAATCCCAAGGCACAGCCCAAGGAGCTTGGGGAATCCTGGCTTCCGGAGTTTAGCTGTGGGGACTAAGTATGTTCTATGACTTAGAAATAGAACTGGGTGGTCAAGAATCGGTAGGCAAACCCGGTTCCCTGCATCGAGGTTCACCCGTAGTCCCCCCGCCGCCCCACCTGCCTACCTGGCTACTTGCAGGTGTGCACATCATAGATGCGGATGCACTCCTGGCAGCTGACATAGCAGCACCAGTGGAAGATGCAGTGGCACTTCTCCTTCCGTTTCTCCGTCCTCGTGTTGTGGCCACGGCCGCAGCAGAGCAGATCGCAGCCGTCGATGCCATGGGAGGTGACATTACAAGTCCGGTCCCTGGTGCCAAAGGAGCCTGTCTCAGGGTTGGGCTCGCAAAAGTTGGGTGAGTTCTCGTAGTAGACCAGGTCCCTCTCAGTGGGTGGCTTAAAGAGCGCATACTTGGCCCGGAGGGTCTCCACCCAGCCACGGGACTCGCGGTGCTTCTCCACCACCATCTCAGAGGCGCTGTCGTACTTGTCCTTGAGAAAGTCCCCGATGGCGCGGAAGTCGGGCTGGGCCCACCAGCAGGTCTTCACCTCACAGCTGCCCGACAGCCCGTGGCACTTGCACTTGAGGTGCATGTGGTCCAGGATGGTCTGGGGAAGAGGGACAGCCGCTGGCCCCCACACTGACCCCACCTGGAGCACTCCGTGGCCCTCCCATTTGTCCCACTGCCCTGGCCCTCCAGCCTTTTCTGCACCAGGAACTGACCAGGACCGAGGCCCAAAAGAATGGTCATTGTTTCCCTCCCTCTCCCACACCAGCACTGACAGACACCACCACATCCATTTCTTAAAGCCAGGCAGTTAACAGGTGAGAAAACCGAGGCTGGGGCTTATGCCACTTGCCCAGGTTCACACAATCATGGGAAGGAGCGGCCCTGAACGCAGAGTTAGGCCCACCCAACTTCTTCGTGGCAGGAGGCCGCAGAAGCCGTCCCGTGGGGCAGCCACACTCCCGCACTGACTCTAGCCCAGGCCGGGACCCAACAGCCCAGCGAAGGAGGAGGAGGGTGGGCAGAGGGGTGGCTGCAGGTGTGGGGAGGGGCCCAGCCTCATCAAGGGGAAAGAGGAGAACGGGGAGCCGGGGACTCTCAGGGCTGCCGGAAGAGGGCGAGGGAGGTGAGGCCATTCCCGGGGGCGGGGGGTGGGGGGCGCAGGGGCGAGGGCGGCGTGGCTCACCGTGCGGCCCGCCTCGTTGTTGTGCTTGTTCATGGCCGAGCGTGCGTCCGGCCTGTTCTCGCGCGCGTCCGCGAACTCCCGGGACACCAGCACCCCGAAGTCGGCGTCCTCGCTGCAGCCGCCCCACTTCCAGCCCTCTCCGGGCGGCCCCTTGTGGTGCGAATCGCAGCCGCAGATGGTGGAGGTGCCCTCGGCGCAGGAGCGCGTGACGGCGAAGGCCACGCCGGCCGAGGCGATGGCGTGCACGAAGGCCGACTCGCGGGTGGCTGCGGGAGGACGTGGGGAGGCGGCGTCAGGTCCCCGCCTCGACTTCCCCACCCGGGGCTGGAGGCGGGGGGGGGTAGGGCAGAGCCTTAGGACTCAGAAGCCGGGAGGGAAAAGGAGGGAGTGGAGATGCTGCCCCCAGCCCTGGCTGCCCGGGGACCCTCACCTTAGGGGCGAGCCCGGGGACACTAACTGATTAGCGCAGGGCCTCAGCAGCTGGCACCGGGCAGAGCGCAAGCCTGCGGGAAAGGCCAGGGGCGGAAAGGATGGCTCTAAGGTTTGCGTAGAGAGGTCAGCAGCACTCTGCCCTGGCCCGGGCCTGCTGCCTTCCACTTCCTCAAGCTCCAGAGACCCCCAGAGCCTGCCTGAGCCCTCGCACTCCTGAGAGAACCCAAGGTCTGAGAGAAGGGAGGCCTGGGAACCAACAGCCCAAACCTACCCGAGTCCACCCATTCCAACCTGGATACCCTCCGCAGACCCCTTCTTTCCCTGAGCCTCAGTTATCCTCTTGGTAAAATGGGTACGCCTTCCCCTTGGTCGGAGTCAGAGCTCCTGATCAGGAGGGCAGTGGCTGGTGCCTCCCTCCCCTCTCCAGCAAGACCAGGGCTTTGGGACTGAGGAAGCCAGGCCCTTACCAGAAGGGATGGCAGCACAGGGCGGCCCCCCAGGTTGTGGCCCAGACCAAGTTCCAGGCAGGGAAACAAGAAGCGACCCCCCTTTCCCACCTCGCCGTAATGACAGCCAGCGGTGAGTGCTCCACAGGCCAGACGCCGCTCTTCCTGCGCTTCATCCCATTTCGTCCTCTTAACCCTGAAGCCGATGCTTTTATTGTCAGCCCATTTTACAAATAAGAGACACTGAGGCTCAGGGAGGCAAAGTCCTGAGAGCCCTGCTTGTCCACTATCTCTGATTACAGGGTAGGAGCCCAAGGTGAGCCGTCCGAGGCTGCCCGGCCTGGAGACGACGGGCCGGCCTCGCAGCCGGGGCTCGCGCCTCCCCTCCTGAGCGGGGGGCGTGCGGGACGGGCCCTGCCAGACCACCGAGCCCGCGGCGGTTGCGGGGGCTGGCCTGAGGCCACGCGTCCCGGGTCGGTGGCCCACCCCCTGCGCTCTCCTCGCCCCAGGGCGAGCCCCTCCCTCTCCACCGCGCGGGGGTGGGGGCGCCTAGGGCGGGCTGGCAGGGCCCGGCACCCCTCGCTTCCGGCCGGGCCCGCGGCCTCTCGCGGCGGCGGCGGCGCCCGCGTCCCGGGCCGCGCCGGGTTCCCAGCCCCGGGGACCAGGGGACGAGGGGGCGGCGGGGGCGGGGCGGGGATTAGCCTGGGAGAGGCGCTGACAGCCCCGCTGTGCCCGTCCGCGTCCGGCGGGGCCCGCTGGGCCGCTCAATCCGCCTTTGTTCCCGCGGTGTCACACCGCATTACCCGCATAATGCGGCCGCCGGGCCCGGGCCGCCGGGCCGGCCGCCACCGCGTAGCAACGGGCGGCTCCCGCGGCCGGGCCGCGCCCCCGGCCCCGGCGCCGGCCGGCGAAATCCCCATTGAAGCGGCGCCCCCCGCCCCCGCGCCGCGCCGACTGGCCAGAGGGCGTGTGAATGGCGCGGCGGCCGCAGCGGGCGCGGGGCCGGGCTGCGCGGTGGGGGGCGGCGCTCCGGCCCTTTGCAAGCCGCCTCAGCCCCTCCGGGCCGCCCGGCCCCGCCCCGCCCCGCCCGGGGCAGCTCGGGCCGCCGCCGGTGCAGCCCCGCGGCAGGACCCCTCCCCTGCGCCCTCGGCCCCCTGCCCGCAGGCTCAGCCCCGGGGGGTCGGCTCTGCCCTCGCCGAAGATGCGCGCCTCCTCGAAACCGACCGATTCTCTGCGGTCCTGGGTCTCCAAGGGTGGGAAGAGCTGAACTCTTGGCGGCCCGCTCAGCGCGGAGGGGGCCAGCATGCGGACTGGGCAAGGGTTCGAACCCAGGTTCACAGCCCGGGCTCTGGGTCCTGGGCGCGCGGGTGGACCTTCCTCCCGGAAAGTCCTTGCTTTATTCACACCCCCCAGAGTTTCTGACATGTACCCCCAACTCAAACGCTCCCTCGCGCAATTTAGGGACTAAGGCATCTGGTAGAAGCTACGATGGTGACTTAAAATGCAATGCATAGAAGTGAAAGGGCAATGAGCTCAAAGACCGGATTGTCACTGCCTAGTGTCCGGAGCGGAGCAGAGCGGTCGGAAGGTGAGTCCTGCTCTCGGGGAGCGCGTCTAGACGCGGAGGCTGCTTGATTAAGAACCGCCTGGCCCGAGGTGGGGCGCAGGAAAGCGAAGAGACTCTCACACACCGGCAAGATCAAGTTTGAAATGCGAACCGCCGCCACTTGGCCCCAATTAGAGGGCAAACCTTTTATGTAAACGAGAAATAATTAGCTTTGGTAGTGGAAGCGCCAACGGAATCATCATCCATTGATTTGCTAATTGCCCTTCTGTTCCGTGACAATAGCCAGCGTTTGGTCTGTAGATCAGGTAGACTCAGCGTACTGGAGGCAGGTAAGTGGGGAGGGTGGTCAGCGCCCACTCACCTCCTTCCCAGGTCCAACTGGATGCTCACATCCCTTTTCTTTCAGGCTGTACTTGCAGCTCCTATCACTTCCCGCACTCAAAAAAGGAAGGAGTGACAGCGCTCACCA